>PVJX010023591.1:0-29085 GCA_004027295.1 Dolichotis patagonum | reverse complement strand
TAGCGCAAGATTGCTGGTTATGTATGGCCTTAGGCACTCCTATGCCCTTAGCCATCCCCTCCAACTCAACAATTGACCTTTCTCATGACCCACATAATCTTACCTGTAGACCTTTCCAATCATTTCTGGTCCAGCCATTGATAACACCTAACATATCCATTACCTGCCTACAGGGCTCTCTTCAAAATGATTCCGCCCTTATAGATATGGGCCATCTCCTGTCCGCAGCCTGTGTCTCATTTATCAATCATACGGGCCCCCAGTACCTCCCCCCCCAACAGGACACATTTTTGTCTGCAGTAATAATACAGCCTATACTTATCTTCCATTCCAACTGGACAGGTACATGCATGACTACTTCCTTCCTGCCCGACATAGATATTGTCCCAGGTGACCAACCTATCCCAGTGCCAACATTCGATTATATTGCTGGCCGCCAAAAAAGAGCGATAATACTAATCCCGCTCTTGGTGGGAATGGGCCTCACTGGCGCTGTAGCCACAGGGACTGCTGGCCTTGCCGTGGCCCTAGACAAATATTCTGACTTATCTAACCAGCTGTCTGAAGATGTTCAAGCCTTATCCTTCACTATACAGACTCTCCAAAATCAACTAGACTCCTTGGCAGAGGTCGTCCTACAGAATAGATGAGGGCTAGACCTACTCACAGCAGAACAGGGAGGGATCTGTCTTGCCTTACAGGAAAAGTGCTGCTTTTATGTCAACCAGTCCGGCCTTGTGCTCCGAAAACTCCAAAAACTAGAAGATCGACTCCGACAATGTCGGCAACAAATGGCTACTAGCCCCTTCTCCTCCATGTGGGGGGGCCTCTTCCCTTATATTGCCCCCCTTTTGGGACCCCTAGCTGCCTTATTGTTATTTCTAACTGTTGGCCCTTGCATCTTCCAGAGTTTCATGAGGCTTCTTAAGGATAAAATTGACGCATTCATGGCAAAGCCCATTCAGGTACATTATCATCAACTGGAGAGGGCAGATCAACAAACTTATCAGGAAACGTTTACCACAAATGGCCCATATTGATGATGTGGCCCAGATGCCTTGAGGTACTAGACGGGCAGCCAGAGACGGGCAACTTGGACATTTGTGCTATACCACCAGCCACCTAAGACAGGCACAGGACCAACTGCTGTCCTGCAGGCCCATGATGGGTAAGGCTCGGTTGGGTTCACATATGGAGTCCATGTCCCAAGACAGGTGCCGTCTTCACAAGGCCTGCCATACTCCTGATTTTATAAAATGATAAGGGAGGAGATGTAGGGAGCGGCATGATAGCCTCACTGCTGCTGCCCCATCCTGCCCTCCTGTGGGCATTTGGTGTGTCTGCCTACATTGCCCATGATCTCTGCCTGGCCGGACATGACTGCGACCTATCTGGTCTCTCCACAACATCTCTGCCTGATGACAACTTCCTGCCCTCACCCTATATAAACCATGTTCACTTCCTTAATAAACAAGACTTGATTGGAACTGCTCAACTTGTCTCCATCTCTCTTTCCTCTTGCCCTGCCCCCTATCCCCGTTCCCCCTCCAGGTGAGACCCACGGACTGATCCGCGGGCCGGATCAGTTTTTGTCTGCCTCTTCAGTCTACTTAGTTTCATAGCACCACACTGGGTTGCTGGACATGAGGACTTAGCACCTCACAGAGGATCTCTGGAGCCTGGGTGCCTAGACATTTCAAAAAGGCAAGAAAATTCACTTCTACTAAGAAAAAATTAGGATCTGAGGGGAGTTTCGGATCATCTTGTGTCACTCAGCATCCCATTTACTCCCTGTGAGTAGGTGTGAGTGGCAGCTTCATAGCCTTGCAGACGGGACACACAGCCCCACTCTGCTCCCTGCTCACTGCACCTCTGGCTGGGTGTCCATCAGCACCCCTGCAGATCTACTAGCATCCCACTGCTCTCCGCCATCCAGTCAGAGTGTGAAGCCCACATCAAGCCTGCCTGAAATACCTGGGCACCCAGGTCTCATGATCCATTAAGTCCCTAAAATCCCATCAGCTGGCAGTCAAGCCTTCAGTGCAATGAGGCTTCTGGGGGACATTTTGGATCTCTACTTGTTCCGGTTTATATCTAGATGTCCCCAAGACTCTTGTGCACCCAGAGGTGGGGCTTTTGGAAGATGACTAGATTATGGGGTCTGATAGCTGACCCACTCTTAGGAGAGTGGGTTACTGGGGTGTGGCCTGGGAGGGTTTATCTACTTCCTGGGCACCTCTCTTCATCTCTCTGCTTCCTGGATGCCGTGCCACAAGCACCTTTCCTCTGGCACGCCCTTGTGGCACACCATCCTGCCTTGGAACCAGCCAGCAATGCAAGAGCTGAGACCACTGAAACATAAGCCAAAACAAACCTCTTTTCTTTTAAGTTATGAGTCTCATTGCTGAGGTAAGTAACTACAACACTGCCGTAACAATGAGAGGTACTGATCTGAGTGTTTTCTTGTAATATCTTTATTGGATATTTTGCCTGATCTATAAAGTCCAGTAATACCATTCTCAAAGAAGATTTCAAGAAATTTCAGCTTCCATATTTTCTGAAAGAGACAAATTGGTGGTATTATTTCTTCTTTAGTAGAATTTACTAGTGAAACACCCTAGCCTAGTACTTTATTTTTTGGAAGATTATCAGTTGTTAATACAATATCATTAATAATTATAGGTCTATTCTGATTTTTGATTTTTCCTTTTATAAATTTTATTAGATTGCACATTGAAGAAATTGGTCCATTTTATCCTAGTTGCCAGATTTTTGGGCAGAGTTGTTCATGGTGTCCTTTGCTGTTTTGTTTTTTTTTTTTTTTCTTAATGTATAGAAGGTTAGTGGTGATGTCCCTTTTTTATTTCTGAAAAATGCATTGAGAATTTGTGTCTTCTATCTTCTAATCTTTGTGTGTTACAGATTTGTCAATTTTATTGACTTTTTCAAAGTACTATTGTTTTTTTTTTTTTTTTTTTGGTACTGGGGATCGAACTCACAACCTCACACTTGCCAGGCAGGCGCTTAAGCCACTGAGCTAAATCCCCGGCCCACTATTGGTTTTTTAATGTTCTGTACTGTGTTTTTGTTTTCAATTTCATTCATTTCTACTCTGACTTTTGCAATTTATTTTATTATACTACTTTTAGGTTTATATTGGTCTTTAGTTTTTTAGGTGGGGGCTTAGATCACTGAGTTGAGATCTTTTCAATCTATAACACATGCATTTTCTGCTACACATTTTTTCTTTAAAGATTGCTTTTGTTGCATACAAAACTAATACCTAATATTTCATTTTTTAAAAGTTCAGGATGGTTTTAAAAATTTCTTTGCAGATCTTTTCTTTGACTCATCTCTTGTTTAATTTCCAAATATTTGGGAGTTTTCCAGTTATGTTTCTGCTACTGACTTTTGCTTTCATTCCGTTGTAGTCTGTGAGCACACTCTGTGCAACAGCTAGTTTTTCCAGTTTGTTAATGTGTTTTTATAGGCCACAGTGTGGTCTGTCCTGGTGAATGTTCCATCTGGGCTGGACAAGAAGGTGTGTTCTGCTGCCGGCAGACTGCTCAGTAACTGGCCACTGAATTCGGTTGATTCATAGAGCTCTCCAGGCAACAGCACGCTTCCCACCATCAACCCCTTTCCAGTACTGGCTGAGAATGAACCCAGCACCTTGCATATACTACGCAAGTGCTCACCTGCTGAGCTGTCACTAGCCCTTATTATTATTTTATTAAATTCGAGACAGGGCCTCCTTAGGTGGCCCTGCATCAGTGGAGGTGTTTCAGAGTCTCTGGCCGAGCTGCAGAGCTACCTGCTTGTCCTTGTGCTTTTGTTTTTGCCTGTGTATCTTTCTGCAATGTCGTGGGGCTTTATGTGAATAGTAAAGATGACAGTGGATGATGACCCCGTTGTCACTGTGCAATGCCTTGGCAGTGTCCCTTATTCTGAGATCCACTGTGGCTGAAATTAAGATATTCAGCTTTCTTCTGGTTTGTGTTAGCATGGTATCTTTTTCCATCTCTTTACGTTTAACTCATTGCTGGGTTTCGTATATGGATTTTGAAAAATTTTCATCTAACCTCTCTCTCTTCTTCTTCTTTTTTTTTTTTTCAAGTAAGGGCTTTGAGCATGTTAGGTAAGTGCCTTCCCACTGAGCTACAGCCCCAACCTTCTTTTAAAAAATTCTGACACAGAGCCTTGCTAGGTTGTCCGTGCTGGCCTCAACCTTGGGATCCTGCCGCAGCTCTCGGAGTGGCTGGGGTTGCTTGTCTGCACCGTCATGCCCAGCAGCCTCTGTGTTTCAGCTGGTGATCACTTTACATTTCCAGCTGGATTAATATAATCATATTTGTAACTGTTTTCTAGGTTTTTCACTTCTTGTTTCTTTTTATATTTCCTTTTTCCCACTTTCTGTGGTTTTGAGCATGTGAATTCATTTTGTTTCCTAGGATGTAATTTATACTTCCTTTAAAATATATTCCAATAGTTGCCCTAGAGTTTGCCACAGACCTTTGCAATCACTCTGAGTCCAATTTCAAATGAGACTCTAAGTCATGGCTGGCAAAAGTGGCCTTGTAAGCGTGTCCCCCGCCGCCACTGTTACTCATTCTACAGATGCAGTGGGTTGTCGATACCCAGTACAACTCTCCTTTCTGTTTTATAGGACTGTTAGCTCAATGAAGAAAATGGAAGTCAAAGACTTTGTTTCACTTTCATCAGTTCCTTCTCTGACACTGTTCTTTGGGTAGAAGTTCTGACCTGTGTCATGTTTTTCTCTCCCCTCAGCTTGCTTGAACGGTTTTTTAAATATACATCATCACTTGGTGTGTATGTAGGGGGGCACTGGGCATGGAACCCAGGGTCTCCACATAGAGCTACGTCCCCAGGTGTATCTCTGTTTTTATTTTGGGATAAGCTTTTGCTAAATTGCTAAGTTGCCCAGGCTGAGATTGAACTTGTGATCCTCCTGGCTTAAGTCTCCCAGCGTGGTAGGATTTAATGTTTTTTACCGTCATGCTTGCTTCGCTGCATTTTAAATGAGACCTTAGTCCATAATTTATGAATTCAGATATAAAAATATTTAAAGTGACGCCATGAAATTCCCCTTCTGCAATTTACATTATGTCTCCCCCCTCCTTACCCACCTCCAACCCACACGAATTTGAAAGTAAATTTGTTATAGAGGTTCTGAGTGTCAAAAGTTCCCCTTCCACTCAAGCAGCTTTTCTTTCTTCTATCACTGGATTCCTTTAAGAGTTTCCATGGTGGCAAATTCATTCACATTCTTTCAGTTGGACTCAGTTTCTTGGCATGAGCTCGCTGGCTACCCCCTCTCTGCCCTGCAGTGGCCCCCAGTACTGTCGTCATCCAGAAACGATTACTACTTACACAGGGAGTAATGCTGGGACCCATGTGTTGAACACTTCTATCAAACTTAAATTTCACTAATAAGACTGTGGAATAAAAGAGTAGCACACGATATTAAGTCGGTTTCTAAAATGATTCAGCAGCCCTCCCTATAGTTGGGATTTGGAGTATTTTTATGCCTATTTTTTTTTATATCCACTCTCCTGGTTTTCACAGCATGATCACTTTAGGGGAGTTGGTGGCTTTAATGGTTTCTGTACGGATGTCCCTCCTTTAAAACCTCATGTGCTCATGGGGGTGCTTTGGGAGGGCTTGGGTCATGGGGGCGTGATACTCAGTGGATTAGTACACTGATGAGTTTATGGTTATGTGTGACGTTGGGAGGTGGAGCCCGGTGTGAGGATGGGGTTCCCGGGGGTGTGGCCTTGAAGAGTCTGTCTCCCTCTTCCTGGATCTTAGTCTACTTCTTGCAGCCACGCTATGAACCGTTTCACCTCTGTGATGCCCCTCTGCCGTGCCACCCTGCCTGGAAACCTCTACAAATTGAGCCAAAATAAACTTCGCCTCCTTTAATTTGTGAGTTGGGAATTGTGTCTTAGCAAGAAGAAAGTAACTAAGACAGTGGCTTGGTCTCCAGATTTCATATCATTCACTTCTTCATTAAACCAGCGTTTTATTCAGTGGCCCTTTAATGATGGTGCTCTGCCAGGCCCTCTAGAGGCAGGAAAGTTAAATCAATGGAGAGCTCTGCCTGGGAGGAGAGAGGTTCTGCGCCAGTGGGAAAGAAAACATGACGCTCAGACCACTGAACGTGAGGCCAGGCAGGTGACGAGCTGTTAGGGGCTGGGAGAAGAGGAGTTCCTGTCTAGCCTTGGAGGAAAAAATTGGCAGTGAGAGTGAAGATCGATCTAGACACGATGAGTGTGGAAAGAGGCTGTCTTGAAGGCGTAGCGGAGGTGTACAGGCTGAGAAGACTGGCTCCAGACTGCAGGAGGACAACGTGACCACTGCTCAGGGAGGAGAGCGTGTGGGCACCTGCCTATAGGAGCACTGGGCCATTGGAGGGTGAAGAAGGCTGCGTGAGAGTTGCCTCGTGGGAAGTGGGAACGAACTCCAGTTCCCAAGGAGCAGGAAGGATACCTGGTCAGGAGTGGGCAGTGGGAGGCAGATCTGGAGCAGACATAGGATGGATGCCCTGCCCAGAGATGGCCATGTGTGGGTGGGGAAGACTGGATGCCAAGTTTATGGGCTCCAGGTGCAGGTCCCAGTAGTGCGGGCCCCAATTGTTCAGGGCCCAGGTGAGTAGGTTCCAGGTGTGCAAGCCCCAGATGTACAGATCCTACAAGTGCAGGTCCAAGTAGTGTGGGTCCCAATTGTGCGGGGCCCAGGTATGCAGGTCTCACATATTCAAGCCCCAGGTATGCAGGCCCTGAGAATGCAGGCCCCAGGTGTACAGGTGCCACAAATACAGGTCCCAGGAGTGTGGCCCAGGTGTGTAGACTCCAGGTGTGCAGATGCCAGGTGTGCAGGTAGCAGGAGTATAGGTCTCACAGGTGCAGGCCACAGGAGTGAGGCTCCAGATGTGCAGGTCCCAGGTGTGTAGGTTCCAGGTGTGCAAGCCCCAGATGTGCAGGCCCCAAGAGTTCAGGCCCCAGATGTACAGCTCCCACAAGTGCACGTCCCAGGAGTGTGTCTGCAGGTGTGCAGGGCCCAGGTGTGCAGGTCTCAGATGTGTGGGCTCAGGAGTATGAGCCCAGGTACCCTTCCATTGTGCTGGAAGGAGGGACTCTGAGTGAGCTCTGGAGATCGGAAGCAGGATGTTAGAGAGAGGAGATGTGTTACGCACGTGGCCCTCAGCACATCTGGATCACCACAATGATTCAAACACATAAAAAAGTATTGTAGCAGGGCAAAGAGAAGTGTTTCCAGTTCTCGTGTGAAGGATTTCAATGACAATGTGAGAGCATCTGTCCATGGCGTGGCATCCCCAGCTCTGCACGGACTGGTGGAGAGTGCAGTTTTCTCTCAGGAGTCAAGGCCGTTCTTCTGTCACTGCCAACTTGACATAGGACTTCATGCACTGCCATCTCCTTGTCGCTCACTGTTAGGGAAAGCAGCAGAAGGGCCTGGAACCTTTACACCTCAGTTGGTGCTTCTGCTTGGTTGTGAACTTGTAGATTGCTGATAAAATTGTATAATTGTCATTCCTAGTTATTATTTGTTTTCCTAATTCTTTTGGGTCTTGAGAACTGCCATGGTTTAGGTTAGAAAGACTTGTAAAGTTTGGAGGTTGACTGGTCTTTTGGACTGATTGAGTTTTAGGTCCTGGCAGGGTACGTAAATCCAAAATATACATATTTTTATAAATTGAAAGAAAACATAGTTCTCATGGAATCTAAGGTAGGTTTTGTGTGTTTTCTTCCATGTGGTTTCTCCACATGAGGCATGGAAACCAGTCCACAGTCTATATTCAATGTATGTTTGTCGAATTCCTAGTCTTTTGTGGTAGATGTAAATAACTCTGTAAGAGATAAAATAGGAGGATTTGCTTTCCCTTTGATTCAGGAAAGATTCTGAAATAAAAGGTCTGTTCATCCATTTCTGAATAATTGTAGGTTCAACACATGATTATCCAGATAAAATATTATCATCAGAGCCTACTAAAGCTTAGATTTTAGGACTAGAAGATGTAGGTTTGAATTCATGCTGTGTCACTTAAGATATGTGTGTGGACTTGGCCAGTTTACGCTTTTGTGTGTCTCAGTTTCCTTATTCAGAAAATGGGAGTAAGAATATCTGCTTCACAGGATTTCTGTGGGATTAAATTAGGTCACATACATAAGACGCTTAGAGGTTGGGACAGTAGTGCTGGGCAGGTGAGTGTGGCCTCTTAGGGTGATGGCACAGTCCGTCTGAGTGAAGTTTCTGGCCCGGCTGTGGTTGATGGCATTCCCTATGAAAGGGCACCTGTGCGGTCGAAGTTCACCAGGAAAGAAATGGGTTGCTTAGGTACTGCCGAATACTGCTAAAGCCTCGAGATTTGGTCCAGTTGGGCTCAGGGACACCGCAGATTGTTTTCAACTCCAAAAACAGAGGCGAATTGACTTGTTTCATGTGAATGAATGCTGTTCAGTTTAATCTGTGCTGGGTGTTTTACACAACAGCAGACTGAAACCACAGTTCTTTGAACAGTGGGAATTTTAGGACTTGTGGTATGTGGGTTTTATTTGTGCCTTTTCCCTCTCATTTGAAGCTCCTTTTTTGAGAATGTAGTGAAGTTCTATCATTTCAGACATCAGAATTAGCACTGAAAACATAGGATTCTTTATCCGGGTTGATGAAAGTAATTTATTGTTTGCTGTGTCAAACACGGCATGCTATTTGTCACATTGTGGTCTGTGTGTCTTTCTAGAAGCTTTCAACTTTGATCTCAGTCAAAGTACAATCAGTAGCACAGATGACAGGGCTAAAAGAAACAAAACCCCTGAGATGTGCATTGCCACTCAGGGACTCTAAGTCAACAAGTGCACGACTGCAGTAAAAGCTCCCTTGCTTTAAAGGGGCTTGTGCGTTCTTGCGCAAGCAGACCGCGGCCTCTCTAGGCAGAGACAAAGGTGTGGAACAATTTATTAGTTAAAGATTGCGTTCACTGTGTGCTCTCTAAAGATGTCTCTTCAAGGCCAGTTTCTGGTCCTTGCCTGTATTTTTAGGTAAACACTCTCTCTTAAAAGACCTCGTGGAGCTGGGCTCTGCACACATAAAAGCAGCTTTCTTAAACTGTCATCAGAGTGGATTTTAGAACGTGCTTTTAATACTTACAAGGTTGATGTGTGCCTTTTTAAAAATGCTATTTGAGATAGCTTTTTATTTAACTTTCACCTTGGTGTGCCTTTTACCTGATTCGAGGCAGCATGAAGGAAACTCACCTTGTTGTGAGACCAGACAAAGATGTAGAAAAATGTTGCACAATGTGACCTTTTAAAAGTCAAGACTTTGAAAAAACATCTCTGTTTAAACACAGTAAAAACTGGATGAAAAAAGGCATATAATCTTAATCTGAACATCTGGTCTCAGATTCTTTTTAATGAGTTGGTTTGATTATTCTGTGAGATAAACCATTTCTCAAGATTGCTCTTACATCTGTATTTCCTTTCTAGTTTTAAATAAACAATGGCTCACATTAATAAAAAAGCAAAATAAAGAGGTCTGGAATGGGAGGCCCTGGTAGCTACTTAAACCTGATTCTTCTAGATTATTATTCTGAAAGGAAAAGTAGCTGTACTGTCCGATCTGTTCTAGTAGTTAATGACTAGCAGGAACTTTAGTATATTAAAATATTATTAATAGATGAAAAGTAATACAAAATGTGAATGTATCATGCTTTAAGAATTCCCTTGCTTATTCTTTTTATTTCTTCTTTTGCAGTAATAACTTTCCAGTCAATCTATATTTATGTACCTACTGCTATATATCTTTGAAGTCGAATATATCAAGGTAAAAATACACACACTTTTAATTTTGCAGTTGTGTGAATTTTGACAGATGCACAGTGATGTGATCACCTCTGCAATCCACCTTTACTGCTTAGCCATCGTCACAAAACATTTGCCACCTCTGCTGTGCTGGCAGCCACACGTGGTCACCCAGAGGCTGGGTTGCCTGGTCCAGCACGTTACATACGTAAGGTCGCGTGATCTGTGCCTTTGAGACCTGCGCCTCTCCCCGTGCAGGGTGCTTTTGTGTGTTGCTCACCCTGTCACAGGTGCCCACAGTTCTCGTTATCTCTGAGATGTTGTACATTGCTCCGTTTGCCCCTGAACTGGTTGCTGGACATAGTTTTGGCAGCTGTGAGTCATGCACCCTCAGCCGTTGTGGACTGCTTTCCGAGTGCGTGCAGGCTCGAGTTTGCTTAGGTAATAATGTTGCAGAGTGGGCTCTTTGGCTCTGTGGCGTGTTTGAGTTTAGGACCTGTCGCCACGCTTTTCCCGTGGCTCGGTGTGTGAGTAAGAGTTGCTTTGAGTTGCCACCCGTGGTGTGGTCAAGTTTCTTTTGCCCTTCTCGTGACCCACTGACACATTTGGTGCCATCTCTTTTAGCTTAGGGTTTCCTGAAGGGAAGTATGGCAGTCGTCGGCAGGGCTTCTTAGCTGGAGGTGTCTTCTCTTTGGTGAAGAGTTTGACTTTTTTGTTTTGGTTTGGTTTGGTCTAAATGGGAGTTGTTGGAATTTTTTATATTTTTTGGATACAAGTCCTTTGTTGGTTAAGTAATCTGCAAATATTTCCCCCCAGAATGTGAAATATCTTTTTCTTTTCTTTATAGCCTCTTTTGTAGTGTGAACATTTGTAATTTTGAAGAAGTTCAGTGAATCAATTTTAGTTTTCTTGGATTATGTTTTTGGTGCCAGCCTGAAGAACTCTTACCTAACTCCAGCTCACAAGGATTTCTCCTATGGCTTCTAAACATTTTCTAGGTCACCATTTTACATTCCCAGCTGGCACATGTTAAGCTAGTTACATTTTCTACAGGGCTGGGTCTGGGTGGAGGTGAGCCTCCGTGTTCGGATGTGTGGCTACTTCTGCAATGTTTGAAATCACTGCCCATTTCCCTGAGCGCATGGCCATGGTGAGTGGGTCCACCTTGGACCCCATCTTGCTCACAGACACAGATGTCTCTGACCCCTTCTCAAACCACAGCCTTCAGCCCTAGGCTGTGAGTCCTCTAACTTCACCCTTGTTTTTCACAGTTGCTTGATTTTCTTGATGACCCTTTGCCCCTCCAGGTCCACTTGGGAATCATCTTGGACGTCTACACTGAGTTCTTCCTACCCTTTGGTTGGAATGGGGTGATGGGAAGGCGGTGTGGGGAGGGTCTTACGACTTGTGAGATTCATGCGTTGCTCCATCAAGTTCCAGCTTCCCTGCTTTCTTTTTCTATGCTTCACATTTTTCAAAAAGTGTTTTGTTAAATATAATCTAAATATTTTCCAACTTCTCACCATAATAATCAAGTTACCTCTAGGTGTTTTGTGATGCAGCCTGCAGGATTAAGCAGTTCCCTTGGTGGCAGTGGGCTGAGTTGGTGATGAGAGGTGGGTGTGGAATTTTGAGGCTCCCTCTGTGCTGGTCTCTGGACCACGGGGCTTCCCCTCATGTCACTATCTGGTGGCACCTGGTGACGGTGAGATAGGTGGTCTTGTGTGTCTCAGACACAGTCTCCTGAGTGGCGGTACTTAGATTCTTCTTCTCTGTGCTGCTGGATTGATTCATTAGTGCGTTGCACATGTGACTCCTGAGGGCCACTGACGTGTGGTTTGCTTGCACTCTGCTTGGGTTCAGGGTGATACAAGGCCCTTACTTTTATACTTTACAATAGAGTAGGAATGTATGGTATTGCATAGGTGTGTAATGCCAGGAATAGCAGTGTCTGGGGAATCTGGAAGGGGGTGTTTGCAGCCCCTTGGAGGCACATGGCGAAGGATGGAGAGGCCTCCATGAGGCAGGAGAGATGCTGAGCCCTGGGACCCTGGTCTGGGAGAGGTGGGAGAAGGTGCTTCTGGTGAGGGCCAAGGGGGCCAGAGCAGGACAGGAGACAGTCAGGTCTTGGGGATCCACTGTCCAGAAGTCCTAGCTTCCTGATGAGATTTATTCTGACCTGCTGTGTGTATGGACAGCTCGGAGATCAAACAGAAGGCTTCTGAGAGGGGCAGCACCCAGCAGCACTGAAGGGCCATGGTGGAAGGAGTGGGGAGGCAGGAATGACCACATAGAGGGTCCCCACTCTTGGTTAGTCACAGGCTGAGGTGGCCTTGGGGCCTTGGGAGCCACAGGATGTCGATGCGGGAATGTGGAAGGGTGGAGGAAGGAGGGAGGAGGACATGGGTTGTAGAACCTGACAGTGAGGGTTCCTGGGCTCCTCTGCCCCCCAGGTCAGTCCCTGCGCAGGGAGCGGGTGCCTCACCAGGGAGGTGACTGTGCCTAGGGGAGCTCAGGCAAATAAATGCTGGAGGTGGGCTCTGGGGGCTGGTTATGCTTCGGAAGAAATGAGGTTTCTGTCATCGGTGGCCTGCAGAGTCACTGGGACAGATGTCTTTCTGAGAAGTAAGAAGCATTTGTAAAGTCGAATCTCTCAGTAGTCCCTCCCAGAAGCATCCAAGATGAGCCTGGAGCTTACAAATCCCCTGGCCCTCCACTTAGCAGTGATCGGGTGTGCTCCCGGGAGCACAGTCCCGCCGCGCAGGAAGTTGGAGGAGCCCCTCCCACCTGCGGACCAGGCGCTGCATCCTGACAGCTGTGTCACACCGGGACTGCCACTGTTATGTGGGCTTCTGGTTTAACGTGGCCACTTCCCTGTGGTCTGGCACTGAAATATGCAGCTCTTCCTGAGACCAGGTGCCACGTCTCAGCCGTGGGACAGTCACTGTGAGCCCTGTGAGAAAGTCACTTGTTAAGGGGTTCTGGAGCTGTCCCCGGCGTCCGCCAGGGTTTCAGCCTCAGTCACAGAAGCACCAGAGTCGTGCAGGTAGCAGGGATGGCTTTCAGCCTCAGTCACAGAAGCACCAGAGTCGTGCAGGTAGCAGGGATGGCTTTGTCGCCGCGACTCCGTGGAGCTATTAATTCAGAGACACCATTACTTAAATGTGATTTTTATTATTGCAATTAAAGACTGATTTGATTTTATGAGATCATGTATTTTTATTTTATGGAAGTTTTATAGATAAATTCAATTTAAAATATTACTTTATACTGAAAATAAAATATAAGCAAGCAGCTTATTAAAATTAAAATTTCCCATCAGCTTTGCAAGAGTGGCAAATTATTAAAATTTGCCACTCTTGCAAAGCTGATGGGAAAACTTTGGTGCAACTGATACTTTGCTGGAAAGAAATGTTTCTTGATGTAACAACTTGGTAACTATTGGCTTAACTTATTAAATACATCACATCCAGGGTTGGGGTGTGGCTTAGTGGTATAGCTTGCCTAGCGTGTGAGCCCCTGGGTCCAGTCTAATTGCATCTATTGTTGATTTCTCTCTACCTCTGTCTCTGTCTCTGTTTCTCTGAGGCAGGTTCTCCCTATGCAGTTCAGGCTGCCCTTGAACTCCCAGTGTGGTTCAGCTGGCCTCAAAACTTGCAACAATCCTCCTGCCACAGCCTCCTGAGTGCTGGGATTACAAGCACATAGCTGATTTTTAAAATTTAATAGAATATCAAAGTTGATTTCCTTACAGCTTGTTCTCAGAGAAAGCAATTTTTGTCCACACAGTGCAAAGTTAAGACTGAGACCAGTCCTGCAGAGTGCAGCTCTGGGCCCTAACACCAGAGCTGTCATCTTGTGCACTGGAGGTGGCAAGCCACATATGCTGGCACCACCCAAAAGTGTCATGTTTCTGCACAGGCCAACCGAAGACTTGTGTGTCCATGATTTTTGTGGGGTTTTTTTCAGTGTTTTTTGTCATAGTTTTGTTTTCGATGGAGGAAAAGAACGTGAAAGAGTATTTACACTGATTCAGCTAAGATGTTTGTAAGCACATCCACTTTAAATTAGCTGCTTGCAAGGACAAAGAAAGTGCCTTGTCATAGGTCACAGGGACAGAGAGGCAGGGCCAGAGCCATTTCCCTCCCTGGGGAAGATGGAGACTGAACCAGAAATGCAGCAGTGAGCCTGCGGCAGGCTCCGCCCTGTTCACAGCGAGCTCAGCTCCTCGGTCCTCCACACCTCTCTCCTCCTTGGAGGAGACCTGGCTTTTCAAAGTCAAATCAGCGCTGGAACAGCCAGTACCTCGGAATTTGTGCTTTTCTGGTCTCACACTTGTGCGAGGCCCCGCCTGACCATGGCCAGGACACAGCCTTGGGGCGCTCACCCTTGGGACAGGATGGCGGCACGCTCCCTGAGGACGCAGATGGACACAGACAGCCTGGCTGGGGAGCACAGCTTCCTGAGCCTCGGTCACTGTGCCTTCCATTCATGGGCAAGAGAGAGACAGGAGGGAGGGAAATAGTCTCTGGGAAACTGAGGTTCTGGGAGGGGACCGCATGGCCAGAGGGATTCTGGAGGTGGTGCGGCAGGTGGTGCGGAGATGGGGTGGGGGGGGGGAGGTGGCCTCCAGGCAGCCCTGCATCCCTGCTGGTGGGTTTGGGCAGCTGTGTCAGGGAGGCGGGGCTGCTGATGGGCTCTTTGATTTTAAGGACTAGTTCCTTCCAACCCCTAAGTGAAATTAAGGTTGTGTTTGCCATTTGGAGTTGGGGTTCATCCCCCAGAGTTAAAAGCAGTGCTGGGTGGGGAGAGGTCCTGGACACTGGTTTTGGATGCCGTGTTAAGGAAGCACTGGCCAGGCCTGAGCCAGTGTCTCCGTGGAGAAGCCTCGCAGCCCTTAAGGCCTCTGAAGGAAGCAGGGCTGTCCAGAGAGGACAGAACTCCGTGGGGGCCCAAGGTGCCTCCGGTCAGCTCCCCCACCAGGGTGTGGTGACCCTGTCTGGCCCCAGGCAGCACTGCTGGGAGGAGGTGGACTCCAGGGGCCTTGGCCCCAGGGCCCACGAACCACTGGAGCCCTGAGCCAGGAGTGAGGATCAGGAAGCAGCCACTCCGTCTTGCTCCTTTCTTACGGATTCTGGGCTTTTCCTACCTCAGTTTCCTCATCTATGTGCAGGGGTCTCAGGTGGCCTATGGCCTTCACAGAGCTCCTGAAACCTGAGTGTATAGGCCAGTAGGTGACAGGAGTCAAAGACAGCCCACTTCCTGGTGGGCACTGGTCAGAAAGCCTTCTGGTCTTGCCCTCCTGTGCTGCCCTGCAAACCCCCTGGCTGTGGTGTGAGCCACACCAGGCTAAATGCAGTGTGCCCTGACCTTGGCCTCGACCCTGGTGACTCTGCTGGGTCCCCTCTGGCCTATGATGTCTGCTGGTGTCACAGCAGCTTTGGTGACGGGGCCCAGAAAGACTCTGCTCGTCGTGCCCTTACCTACCACTTTGTTACCCTGACAGCCATCTAGGCACAACCAGGGGCAAGGGCTAGCATCCACCACCATTGCCATGTCTCCCTGCGTGGGGAGGCTCTGTCCCTGTGTCTCTGGGACATGTGGGAACTTTGGGGAGTGGACTTTAAGCAGCAGTGACCTGGGCTGCTCCTGGTTGGGTGTGAACCCTTCTCCAGTGCACCCTTTCCTCTCCTGGATCTGCTGCTGGCGCTTTCCCCGGGAGCCCTGGACAGAGGATATGGAAGAGGTGGGGCTGACATTTGAGTGGCGGTGTGAGCACAGGTGCCCGCCCACCCTCAGCTGCCAACAGGAACCAACCCCACCCCGGAGGGGGAAGCAGCACTAGGCTGTTGCAGCCCCTGGAATTTCAGGGCTGTTTGTACCAATGCCAACATGGTCTACTCTAGCAAGTTACCTGCTAAGACCCATGGCCTCTCCACCCCACCCAGGAAACAGCAACCAGTGCCGTGTTTTCTTTACCCTTAACCCAGGTTGACAAAAGCTTCCTGTATTTTAACTGTGGGATAATCAGAGACCTGAGCTGCCCCAAATGCTGAGTTGCCATCCAGCCTGTATGCAACTTCCTGGATGTTGGCACCTCACTCAGCATTGTGTAACAGTAGAAGTTAAGACATTCGTGAGCTAAGAAAGATCCTAGGTTGGGCATGGACTTACTCTGAATATTTTATTCTGTGGCCTGGGGGCTCCATCACTTACCTCTATCATCCCCCAAACAGTCTACAGCTATAGTATGAGAACTGGTACACTTTTCAAGGTTATGGGATGCACAGTTATTAATAATTGCATTTTTCTTGCTGTTATTAAAATTGTACACTTAGAAGTACAATTTTAATACCTTTCAACCAGCACCACAGACATGAAATACCCAGGAATAAATGAAATGAATGATGATGACATTCTGCCAATTACAGAACCTCGTGGAGATAAATGAAGAGTGACTCTATATCTGGACAGATTTGCTATCTTCATAAGCTGGATGACACATTATTGCAAAAATGTCATTATCTGCAAATGCATTTGTGAGCTCAATGCAATTCCAATCAAAACATTCCCAGTGATATTTTATGGAAATTGATACATATTCTGAAATTTATATGAAAATGAAAGGGGCCAAGAAGAGTGAAGGCAATTTTGAAGAAGGATAGACGGAAGCCAGTTCCTCTGGTAACCACCCTGGGTCAGCACAGGTCAGCACAGCCCGAGACACTGGCAGAGCCCTGGGCTGTGGAACGGGGTGGCCCTGCCCTGTTTTCTCTGTATCATTATCCCCACTTTCGGTTTTATTTGCACCTGACCTAGTCTGCGTGGACTGCGTGACACAGGCCTGCACACTGCTGGTGTGCTCAGCGTGTCTGCGTTTCTCACAGTGCTGGAGGCTGAAAGTCAAGTCAAGGTCAAAGCCTTCAAGGTGTTCGCTGATGCTGCAGAAGTATCTGCCCCACATGTATCCTGAGGTCACCTTTCCATGCCACGGCCCCTTCTTCTGAGGACACTGCTCTGTAGGATCAGCCCCACCATGGCCTCACCTGACCCTAATTATCTTTGTACAGCCCGTCACCAAATACAGCCACGCTTGGGCTACGGCTTCATGGCACGCGGGGGTGGCTTCAAGTTCCACATCCTACATTTCTTCCTCCTTCATCCTTAGCATTTACAAGCTGTTGTTGGGCCTTGGTTGGCTAAGTTTTAGTTTTTTCTCATACGTGCACATAAGCTTGGTACTTCCATGAAGGTTCCATGAGAGCTGATTCTCCCAGTTTCTGACACGTCTGTTCATCACTTTCATTATCCAATGCTGGGGTTAAGCAGTGCATTTTAAAAATGGAGCTCTAGGGTCACCCTGCCCAGGCCCAGTACTGGCTCTGTAATGCTAGACACCTTTGGACAGCAGATGAGTCCTGTACTTCCTTTATGCTTAGTGTCCTCCATCTTGAAACGGGATGAGAGCGGTGGACCGAGGTGTGAGGGCACATGAGCCCCTCCCTGCTGGCTCTGGGGCTCCCCAGAACGGTGCTCCGTGGTTCCTTCCTGTGGCTCACGCGGGTGTCAGGAGTGCCTGTGTTTGGAGCCCCGCTCTGTACGTCTGTACGCTCTCTTGCGTACTATGCAGTGCTCATCTCAGTGGGGAGGATTCGCCTCCCAAGCCTGGGGAGGCAGCAGGCATCCCTGCCTTGCCCCATGTCTGGACAGTGTCGCTGTCACTCTGCATTTTACCCCCAGACTCCCTGCTGGCTCCTGCTGGAACCCGGTCCCCACGCTGGTGTAGGGTCACCAAATGTCAGGGTGGCCACTCTCACTCTGGGCCGCTTTCCACCCTTGGCCTCTGGGCTTTCTTTTCTTTTTGCTGAGCTCAGCTGTGTATTTGTCTCTGGGATGAGAGTTGGAGAGGAGCTGCCTCCTTTCAGGCCTTGGATTCCGGGAAACAGGCCACAGTATTCACCCCTGCCCGGCTTGTGTCCAAGCACAGCTTTTGTCTTAGTAAGTAAATGACTCTGCTAGAACTGGTCTGGAGTACATGACTCTGGGTTTTAAGAAAAAAATTAATTTGTACACATCATTCAATCTAAGCTTTTCCCAATGAAATGTTGGGTGGTAGGAAAATCGTTGGTGTTAGTGTTCTTTAGCCTTTTAGGCATGAGCAGTGGTGACAGCTGATTTGCCTCATCCTCAGTCCCTCTATGGTGACAATATTTATGGCTTTGTGCACTGCAGCTTTCCATGTGTATGATTTGTCTGATAGGTAATTCTGAGCGCCACTTCTACAAACCCTTTTTAAAACTGTTGATCTTTTGTACAATACTCTCCTTGATTTAATAAGTTGATTAAACTGAAAACTCATCAAGGATCCATTTGTCCCCAGCATCACTGAATTTTGAAGGCATCTCAGGAACTCATGGGGTAGAGAAAGTAGATACCTGGACATGTTGAACAATTTCATAAAAGTATTTTTGGACACTTAAAATTGTTTGAATTCTGTTGCTGCTTTGTTTGGCTGAATTTTATTACAACTTAGGTTATAAAGAAGAAGCAACTATCGTGCATGTTGGCTGACTGCCTGGATTTGTGTTAAATTGGGTCTTACAGATATTCTACAAGGCCCTGTATGTTGGGCTTGCTTTTTCCTGGCAGTTAGCCTGTGTGGATGGCATCCTAAATATTTATGCCATTTTTGCAAAATTTGATGAAAACATTTCAGGTATTAATAGTTTTGTTAATAAATCACCTGGCACCAAAACAATACATTATTTTAAAAATTTCTTGAAACTAGTCAGTCTGATGTTTGCTTTTGACCCCTGGTAAGATACTGGTAGACATCGATTTAGCACAGTACCCCAAATGCAACCGTTGGAGGTGCCTGGTGCAGAACTGGTAGAATGTCTCCCCAGTAAGGAGGGGCACCTCTTGAAATGAGGCTGTTGGTTTTATCCAGAAGTCTCATTCCACTCTGGCAGCCCTAGTGGGCATGTTGAATTAGATTATTCTCCTGGGCCTGTGTGGCCAGGACTGACCATCACAATAATTTAAACTGTTTGTAAGAGTGGTGACAAACACAGCAGCCTCAAGTTGCTGTGTATCTTATATTTTAAAATATTGGAAAATGCAAAATGATGAGTCTGTTAATTTGTGCTTCTAGATTGATTTATTTGGGGAAGACTTTGACATAAAGCTGACCCTGCCACCAGGGAGGGGTCACATGTTTAAACTTTGTATGACGCTGTCATCCCACCATTGATTTAAAAAGGTTTAGCTGCATAACGATTTTTGTATCAGGCCTGTGATTCCCACTCACATCAAATTCTACACAAGATTCTTCATATGAAGTGTAACTGAAGAATAAAGGGGGCCTCGGGCTCCCTACGGTTAAAGATGGGCGGTCCCAGCTCGCAGGCCTGAGGGGCACGTGGTGAGATAGGTGTGAACTGTGGGCCCAATGACCGTCTCACACTCAGTGGACAGTTAGTGGTGGTGTCGCGATGTGCTTAATGACTGGCTTTAAAACAGGAAAACCGAGAGTCTGGGGCTTAGGCCGGAAGAGTCGGGTTGAGAGGTGGCTGTTTCTCAGCACAGGCAGAGCCAATTCGAAATGAAGGCAGCGTGAGAGTGAGGAGGGCTTAGGGTGAGGAGAGGTAGTGATTTGGAACAGGGCTAGTTCACTGCATTGTGCTTCCGTTTGGTGAAAATAACTCCCACGTGGCTTTCGGATGGTAGGACGGTGCTAACAAAGGAGCAGGACGGCGCTCAGGGTCCTCCTGTGGGTCACTAAACCTGCCATCACCATCACACTGCCCGCCATGGTGGCCCCAGCCCTTCTCCCAGGGAGCTGAGCTTGAGTGATTCGGCGTCCTGAAGGGGTCTCTCCGTGACTTCTGTTCTCATGGGTCCTTGAAGTCCTTGACTTTTGGTTTGTTCAGCTTTCTTCCTTCTGTGAGGACGGGGGGACGATTACTGAGTGCTCTATGGATTGTCCTAACTGTCACAGAGTGACCAAGAACAGTATTAAAGTTCCTTCCATTGGTCTGTTTTTCATACATTTAAATAATCTTTCTGAGAGTATTTTATAATTTTAACTAAGAAGTTTGCTTAGCTGTCCCACATATCACCTTGAATTTTTTTTTTTACAAAATAAGAATATGAATATTATTTTTAAATAAAATATCACCAAGTCATTCCAGTTCTGGGTGCACGTGACTCTGTGCGGTGAAGCGTGTGCACAAACGGTGTACGGTAGGGATGTGCATAGAACGACTATTGAAACTGGGATCTAAATGGCTCGGTTGTCCTTCATCTTGTAGTTAACCTCTTCTGTAAGTTGTCCTTTGTCTGTAAGATTTTATCTACCTGCTACATTTGTACCCCGGA
Organism: Dolichotis patagonum; assembly: GCA_004027295.1. Taxonomy (NCBI): domain Eukaryota; kingdom Metazoa; phylum Chordata; class Mammalia; order Rodentia; family Caviidae; genus Dolichotis; species Dolichotis patagonum. Next base: position 8,863 of record PVJX010023591.1, on the reverse strand, counting down.
GCCCGAGGTAAGTTGTTGCATGGTTTTCAGCCACCCAAGTGACACCATGATGAGGAACAAGAGACAGGCCAGCCCAGGGATGTAGGTTACCACAGGGGACAGTGCTGCTCAGAAAGGCACAGCCCATCCTACTGCGGCTGCGGCCGGCGCTGTGAAGAAGACACTGCGGCCTGGAGCTGAGGGGCGCATGCTCCGGATCCACGGGGCATGTGCTGCTACCCCGACGTGAACCAGGCCTGCTTTCCAAGCTCACCTTGGCCTACTAGCCACAGTGCAGCTGGCGTTTTTCCGAGACAGCTCCTCTTGCCCCAGAGTGGGCTTTGCAGTGCGCACGCTATTGCTGTGTTTCTGAGGTGTTGCCCAGTCTGATTTCCGGTGGCAGGTGACACATGGTGTGCTGCATACAGGGCAGTCTGTTAGAGAGAGCTCTTGGTGGCTGTGTGATCAGATCCACTCTACCCATCCGCAGGTGTCCTCACTGCTCAGACCTGAAGAGGGAGATCAGGTGACCACCTTCCAGGTCTCCTCGCTCCTGGGTGTCAGCTACAGTGCTCCCGATGGAACCATAAGGGTCTGTGGGCTTTGCGAACCAAAGAAGAACCACAGCATTTGGCTTGACGGTAGTTCTGATTTTCAAAACTACACATAGGTGCATAAAAATGGATCCAACCACCATGCTTGCTGGCCGTTAACCTTGTGGGTTCCTACCATGTGGCCAGGCCTGCTGACAGAGGAATCTGAAATGGGCTGTCCTCCTTCGCTGCACTTTGCTGTGGCCTGGGGTGTGTGCATGTCTGTGTGTATTCATGTTTGTGTGTACGTTTGTGAGTCACAGTGTCATGCAATCCCCACTTCTCTCTGGTTCCAAAACCTCATCATCTCCCCAGAGGAGCCCTGGACCCATGAAACAGTCACCTAGGCCCCTGTCCCGAGAGCCATCTGTGGCTTCTCCTTGTCTGCTCACACGAGTGGAATTGTGTACTGTGTGGGCTTTGGTGCCTGGCTTCTTTCCCTGAGCTCGTTTTGAGGTCCCTGAGCCGTGGCCTCTGCCAGCACTTCCTGCCCGCCGTGGCTGGGGACTATCTCCCCATGTTGGCCATGCTGGGTCCACCCATCCCACAGCAGATGGCAGATGGGGTACTGCCATCCCTTGACTGCCAGTGTGGCACTGCCTACATGTTTTGATTCTTTGAAGCTTACCTCACTGGTGCAGGTAGCAGGCAGGGCTATCCTGGTCCCGTCCTCCTACCCTCAGCTTGGCTCCTTCCGCCTGTCTGGCTCAGGGCTTGCTGTGGAGCAAGTGTCAGACGCACTGACCATGAAGGACCTTGCCTGCAGGCTCTCCGAGCTCATTCAGGGCACCGCAGACTTTGCACTGGGTTCATGCAAATGTCTGTGGCCAATTTGGAAGTCACTTCTGTCTTCTGCTTGTATCAGACTCATCCATGAGTGTTGTCCACTGAATTCTGTTCCCCGCCTTCCTGCAGGGTGGACATCTTTCATAGTGCCAGGTTCCTCTCTGGGACTCTGTATTCTCCTCCATCTCTCACCTTGGACTCTGCCAACTGTGACCAACTGCTTTCCACTCGAGCCACCACCCACAGGCTGTCACAGGATGGGGTCTCGTGGTGATCCACAGCCAGCTGGAGGCGTGAGCACCATCTCCCACTTTCAGTGTTGAATAGTCTGGCCTGACCTACACCAGAATTCCCCTCTCCACTTCGGATCTTTCCCTTAGGGTGTCCCCTCTGGAGTGACCTTTATCCCCTGGCCATGACAGTGCTTGGTCCTCTGCCTCTCCCTCAGCCATTTCTTCTTCTGCTCCCTTGAGGGCCCCCGGCCCTAGGCCCTTGTGTGTGGCGCTCGGGACTTACTCCTGAGCTCGTTTTTGCCTCTCACTGTCTCTTCCAAGCGACCTTGTCATCCTGTGAACACCTGCCTTGCCTGTGTCTGTGATCCCTAAATTGTTGTTTACCCTCTGCGTTGCCCTGCAGGGTCCAGGAGCGCGTATCTGTCTGTCTCCTTGTCACTTACGCCCTTGTCTCCAAGCGTCTCTAATTTAACATGACTCAAACCTAATTATTGATTTCTCTCCATTTTAACCTGCAATTATATCAGTCATTACCATTTTAGTAAATATTATCATTACCCGTCCTTTGTCCATGTCCATTATCCATCTGATATTCATCCTGGAAGCCTGCACTGGGAAGGCAGAGCTACAGGGAACAGGTGAAAATGTTGGTGGGAACCGGAGGTGAAGAGGTGGCGAAGGGTGTTGGACCTCAGGTACTACTGTGGACTTCACAGGACCTTCCATGGACAGCGTTCAGAGGATGTTGCTGGGTCACTGAGAGCTGAAATGCAAATGGTACTGAGGCTGTTCTCTTCCATGATTTGTTTTTGAGATAAGGTCTCACTTTGTAGTTCAGGCTGGCCTTGACCTCACTGTGCAGCCCAGGTTGACCTTGAACTCATGACAATCCTCTTGCCTCAGCCTCCCAAGTGCTAGGATTGTAGGTGAGCACCACCATGCCTGGCTCTTTTGGGTTATTTAGAACTTTACTAGATTATTACTGAGTTCAGAAAGAAAGGTAGAAAAATATGAAGCTGTAACAGAAAAGAATTCGGAGGACATCGAGACACAAGAGTCCATTGAGAGGTGCAGAATGAAATGGAGCTGAAGGAATGGTTTGGTGATTTGCATTTTATGAGTAATCAACCATCTAAAACTCAAGTGACTTCCTTGCTCAGATCACACAGTACGTGTCCACTGTTGTATTTAGGGAGAAGGCTAAATGGAAAGAGGGATTTGGTCAACCCACACATTTTTGCATCTACATTATAAAACTCTGAGATTTAATTTTGGTGTATAGCAGTAGCTTCTGGAGAATAAGGCCATGAGGAAGGCGTGTGTGGGGTGCTTAGGCCTGAAAGTGGGGCAGGAGCCTGAGGCCCAGAGATGGCGATTTGGCCCAGAGACAGAGACAGAGGGTTCCCTTGCTGTGGGATGAACCCATGTATCTTTGTTGCCCTGATTCTCACATCCGAGGTCCCCTCTTCAGTCCCTGTAGCACCTACACCTCCTGCTTCTAGTGTATGTCATGGGTATTTTTCATAACCACCGGTTTTCCTTACTCTGCCATCGCGTGGCCTCTGTTTCCCCATCTCTACCACCTTTTTCCCTCCGTATTTTGCTTTCACAAGACCAAGGACTGAACATTTCATCTCAGGCGCCCTGTGGAACACGAGCACAGGCATGTGTGCAGGTGTGCATTGGGATTGTGGTACTAGCACCCAGTGTTAGATATGCTTGTCACAGGCGTGGACAGCGATGACCTCGGAGTGACAGAGACACGGTGCAATGCTCCCAAATATGCAGCAGATATAGAACTTCTGGAATCCCCAAGGAAATACAAACTAGCATATATGATGCTTGTAAGGTGAGAGAAATCGGGGGAAAGTGATTAAGAATAGAGAGAAAATAGTGCAAACAAGCGGGGGCCAGAGAGGCCCTGACCTGCACGGATTCACCTACTTTAATTTCTTTTCCATTTCCAAATGTGTGTGAACACCAGCCACTGGTTATGCACTGCTTTTCGCAAAACTGTTTTCTTTTACTTTATGGGTAACACATCTATGAGGGAAAGAACATAGGTCTGTCTCCTTATAAAAGGGAGAGATAGCGAACTCCGGCCTCTAATCTTTATAAATAATTTTGATAGAGCAGCGTATGATATCTTGTGGCATTGAGTTCTCTGAGTTGGGAATGAAACAGTATGGTGTCCTGAAATTCTGAAGAAATTGTAAGCAATTTTAAAATAGGAACTTTCACCTTTTTTAAAGCTGTTTACTATAATGCAATTTCAGACTTTAAAAATATCTGGAAACTTGTGAGTCATGGGACAGTTTTGTCACTCTTCCCCTCCACCCTGTGTCTCTCTCTCCCTCGCTCTCTTTCTCTCTCTTCTGAAGTGCCTTGAGTCAAACTTTCATGAAGACGTAATGATCATATTGGTAAACAAAAACCAGAAGCAAATAGCACCCCAAAACCCCGTGTCTGCTTTTCCCCCACTGTGTTTCCCTGACACCTGTGCTCCCACCCCAGTCCCACACCAGCCACAAGTCACCATGGGAACCCTTCGGCAGGAGCCAGGCTGATCATGATAGCCCCATTGAGAAGCGATTTCATATTCTGATAGATTACTTAATAGTAATTACATTGAACTTGCCATGTAATTAGGTGTTTATTTGCTGCATAACTTTTATATTTCATCAAAACGATGTGATTTATATACAGCAAAGATAATTATCCTGTGATTATGAGGCTATGACCTTGAACTGTACTTTAATAGTTAGGTATGGTTTCGGAGGTAATTAAGCCGGTGGGCAGATCTTGCTGGGTGAGTGGGCTTGGCCTGCACGTGGCTGAGTGCTCCTGTCCACGGGGGCGCTCCTGTCACTTTTGACGATTGGTGATGACCTTCCTGTGACCGCTGATGGGGGGCCATGGCTGTCACCTCCCTGAGCACCTCCACTCTGCCTGAGGTTTGTGCTGTGTGTGCTGCATTTGGGTCCCAAAGCCGAGAGCCCGTGGCCTGCTACACAGGGCCAGCACTTGGCCACGGGCCTGATGTCCCAGGGAGATTCCTGGGGCCTCGGGGTGGGTAAGCAAGTCTGTCCAGGCTGTGGGAGGAGCCAGGTGGGCGTGTGAAGGACTGGCCACCCTCAAGACAGCACTGAAGACAGTCTCCCCTTCGGGCTATGCAGATGCACTGACCGACAGGACAGTGGGATCTACCTAGCCACCCAGAATCACCCCCGGACCAGAGTGAAGACAGAGCTCCAGGGAGAGCAGGGGCCTGGCTTGCAGCACTGTGGCATCCTGTGAGTTCGCTGTGGACATGCAGGCGACCCTGACCTGCTGTGCTTTCTGAGTGTATGTCCCAGACCTGGTGTTGAACACAGAGTGACAGTGGTGGCATCCAGCATGACTGTGGGACATGTCCTCAGTCCTTGCCCTCCGTGTCCCCACACTGCCAGTGACATTGGAGCCAGTCCAGGTCAGAACGCACCCTCGTGGGAGACAGCTGCGCTCACTGGCTGTCAAATCAGAGGCTCCCAAGGAGACTTCCAAAGGGTCATTTCGAGGAAATTTCCACTCAGGCACCCTATGGAACACGAGCACAGTGTTCCATGTGTGCAGGTGTGCATTGGGATTGTGGTACTAGCACCCAGTGTTAAATATGCTTGTCACAGTTATGCGTGGTGGTGTGCATCTGTAATCCCAGCACTCAGGAGGCTGAGGCAGGAGGAGCCCTGTGAGTTTGAGGCCAGCCTGGGCCACATAGTGAGGTCAAGGCCAGCCTGAATCACATAGTGTTTAGTTTGCCTCAAACAAACTAACCCCCCCCCCCCGAAAACAAATATGCTTATCGTCTCATTAATCGCCAGGCTTTTTGATTTTTGAAGAAACTTGCAGTGAAAGCATTAAAGGTATCAAAATTTTGCATTGGTCATTCTTTAATTACCTATCTGATTCTGTCACATTGCTATTTGAAAAGCCTCATCCATCAGGTGGGTTTGGTGGTGAACTTTATTTTTCATGGAAGAAATGTTCCCCTTTTAACACTTTTTGTATATCTTCATTTTTAATTTGTTTCAACTAGTGATTTATCTGAAGTCTGTTCTCTGGACTTCCTAATTGTTGACACTTGAAGAACTTCACTACTCACCAGAATCTATTGTTTGTAATTACTTACAGTTAGTTTATGTTCCCAAATTTATGATAACATTTATTATGGCCCATCTATTTGATTAGGCATATTCTTGTGATTATAATATTGCTTCAAAGATTAATTTACTAAACATATAATTTGATACTTTTAATTAATCACATGCCATAGTCTGAAGCTCGTGACGTAACCTAATGGTCAGGACCTACAATTTATGAGCTATTAATTACCCATTAAGTTATCCATTCACATGGCCTGCAGATCCATCAGCGTGATTGAGAGTAGAGACCTACATGATCCTAAAGGTATTTTATATAACTTTCAAAAAATTCCAGGAAAAGTTGATCCCTGGATAAAAAGAGATTCGGAGAAAAGTTCATTAGTTTTTAGTGTATGTTGCTGATTTCCACCCCAAAACTTGTAGCTCTTGCTCTGGATAGCATTAAACTTTCATTGTTGTCCCTTAGTGACATTGGTTAAGTGACATGACTAACGCTTTTTTTCTTAACCTTAAAAAAAAAAAAGGAGGGAATTGAGAATGATTTTTGCAGATCCTTGGAATGCATGATATTGAGCATAAATTTTAATTGGGCTTCATTTACTAAGTGCTGTATTACCTCATCCTTTAGTTTTAACTATGGATTTTCTATAAATCTTCATACGGCTAAACATGATAAACTGCTCAACACATCACAGAACAAGGCAGCGCTTATTAGCACTTGAGAAGTTATTGATTCCTTGTCTTGATTAATCTTTTATGGGTCTCTGTGGTATTAATTCCAGAAAAAAGTCTCTGGGTTCTACCGCCGCAGGGCTCATTCGAAGTTCCTACTTCAATTATGAGATTTTTGATGCGACTGCTATTAGTCTAACTTTGACTTTTCTGGCTCTGACTTTTTTTTTGGTATCTATTTATCAACAATAAGCATTTTAAAATTGCATTTATTTTAAGATGTGCCAATAAGACGTGGCCCAAAAGTGTGTTTTACACTTAAGGGCACAAAAAGAATTTTTATTTATGCTTTAAAATAAAATTCATTTACTTTCATTATGTAAATGAAAAATTTTATACAGATATCTTTCTGGCGAAAGCTCTCTTTTTAACACGAGAAATAAGCTTTATTGTTTATGGAATCATACAGTTCTCCCACACTGAATTTCACTGTTGGTCCCACATAAATGCTGGTAAAGCTAGAAGTGTGTTAATCAAGTACCTGAAGGAAAGAGCTGGCGGAGAAAAGGTTTGCTCCGGGTTGTGGTTTCAGAGCGTTCAGTCTGTGGTTGCTCGGCTCTGTTGCTGTCTGGTGTGTGGGGAGGTGGCACATCAAGGAGGGAGCGTGAGGTGAAAGAAACTGCTCACCTAATGGTGACTGGGAAGCAGAGAGAGGGTGAGTCAGGGCCTGATGTCTCCTTCAGGAGCATTCCTACTGGCTCAGGTTCCACGAAGACCCAATCTGAGAAGTTCTTGATTCTTTATCTTGATTAATCTTTCATGACTCTGTGATATTAATTCCATAGAGACCTGACTTCCTCCCATGGAGACCACCGACTTCCTCCCACCGAGACCCGACTTCCTCCCACGGAGACTCGACTTCCTCCCATTGAGACCCCACTTCCTCCCAGTGGAGACCACCGACTTCCTCCCACTGAGACCCGACTTCCTCCCATTGAGACCCGACTTCCTCCCATGGAGACCCGACTTCCTCCCAGTGGAGACCACTGACTTCCTCCCACGGAGACCTGACTTCCTCCCACAGAGACCCGACTTACTCCCAGTGGAGACCACCGACTTCCTCCCATGGAGACCCGACTTCCTCCCACGGAGACCGACTTCCTCCCACCAACTTCCTCTCACAGGGACCTGACTTCTTCCAGTGGAGACCAACTTCTTCCCACAAAGATCTCCTCCTAAAAGTTCCATGACCTCCCAGTGGCACAACAGGCGTGGGACCAAGCCATTAGTGTGTGAGCCTTTGGGGGATGTTTGAGGTCCCAGCTGTAACACGAGGTTATCAGGCCATGAAACTGTAATGTGGGAAAAGCTCTAGTATCTTTACAAATGGCCTGTAGAGCCACGGAGGCTGCAGAGATCCTGTGGCAGGCTGGATACAGGAGGCACAGCTCGGTTCTTGGGCTTTAGAGGAGTCTGGAGAAAAGGGTCACGAAGTACAGAGAAGCATTGTTGGTATAACTCAAGACACAAACACTAAGATGGAGAAGCTCTCCCTAGGGGGGTCTGGCTGGCAGGGAGGGGAAGGTGGGTCCCCACACTGGATCAACGCTGTCCCAGGAGCGAGCCCACCAGTGGCTGGCACTGGGGAGGGAGCGAGTCCTCTGGTTAACACAGCCACATCTCCAGCCCTCCAAGTGCGTTTGAGAATTGAACACAGCCATGGCAGAGTAGGTCAGCTGAGGAGCTAGCCAGCTGTCAGGAATACAGTGGGTAACACAGGAGGGAAGGGACCAAGGGCCAGGCGTGAGGCAGAACATGGCAGGATTGCCCTGGGGCTCTCACGAGAGCCTCAGGTTCAGGTGTTCAAAGCCATGCGATTCAACCACAAAGAGCCCCGAGCTTAGTGCTTGGTGTCAGTGTCAAGATGCCAGGGTGACTGTGTCTGTCTCCAAATCTACAGGGCGGGTGGCCTGGGCAGAGTTCAGTGTCTGTGGGTGACCATCATGCCGTGCATGAGAAGCTCCGGATTCTCTGCTGTCCTTGCATCTGTCCGGCAACACGGACACCATCTTTCTCTGTAGGAGGAGATGCAAGTAGCATCTTCCACTGTGCCAGCTCCATGGAGCCATAGTTTACCTGAGGTCGAAGGTTTGGGGACTGGGGAGTCCAAGTGAAATGATGCACTGATTAATCGGGAGTCACCAGTGGGGATCATTCTTTTTTTTTTTTTTTTATAATTTTATTTAAAGAGGAAAAAATAAAACAAAATAAAACAGAATAAAGGGTAGCAACCATCCAGTATTCCAAGGAAAAAAGGAAAAGCACAACAATAAAACCTAAGAAATTATTACTGGACTAATTACATATTGACTTCTTGGAAATAGTTGTTTAAATTACAAAGTTAAAGCATGTAAAGTAGACATTCAAACAGTGAGACTGTTAACAGTTCTGCTCCACG
>PVJX010023590.1:0-29086 GCA_004027295.1 Dolichotis patagonum | reverse complement strand
GAGGCTCTACTCTCCAAGGAGAGCATAAGAAGAAGCTGATGCCTGAGATGTGGTTAGGTTGTTTCCTCCTAGGGGAGAAAGAGTTAATGAGAGCCTGAGAAGGTCTGCCTCAGGGTCTACAGGGGCTCTTTATGTGGAAGGAGCTGGCAGGCTGTCTCCTGTTGAGCCTGATGGACCCTGGATCCATCCTTCTCCTTCACCTCTGGAGGAGAAATGGATAGGACTTATCACCCACATTATTACTCAGGGGAAAAGAGGTCTCCCCTTCCAGCTTTCTTCTCAGCTATTGGGGCTCTATTAGCTATGATCTGACTCGGTTTTGCCAAGATCAATCTTGTCTCCCTGGAATTTGGAGCTGAAGGTGCTCACATGTCACTAACCACAGAAATTCTCTCTGTAGATTCTTAATTATAGTCTCCGCATCTTAATTTGTTGCCGATTAAGAAAGTTTGTGGTGGAACCTGGGAATTAACAAACGGCTTAGATATTTAAGATGTACGTAACAGACTTTGAGGGGAAAAAAGTCAATATATAAATTTCTAGAAAAGACAAAACTATAAAGTCAGAAAGCAAGTTGGTCATTGCCTGTGGCTGACGGGAGGCCGATGAGGCAAGCATAAGGTACTTTTCTGGGAGTTAGGATTATGTTCTAACACAGGAGTTGGGTCATCATTACAGAACTAGAAACTTAACTGATGAGTAGGATGAGTAGATTTTATGGTACATAAATTAAATTTCAATAAGCAATTACACACAAACTGTGAGAGCAATATGAAAAAGTAATGAATGATGTGCCAATAGTAATATAGAAAAGTATAGCAATCACTGAGCTAAGTCTATGGACCAGTCACTGGGCCAATTTCTCACTGGGCTAATTGTCTTTGCTTTACACTGTTGTACCATATATGTCTTTTTGTTTTTCAAGTAGGGAAGTTGAGGCTGGCATGATTAAATGATATCTTCATGTGCATTGTATAGAAGTGGGATTTGAACATAGGAGGTCAGATGACAGGTGTGGGGTATCTTATTAAGTTAAATGGATCTGCTACATGATGGTTAGACTCCAGAACAAGTCTAACGTCCCAACTCCCAAATACGTAAGCTCAGGCATTTGCCTTTGACACTTTAACCCTTGATTTTTGGATCTCCAGACTGAAGATCTAACTCAGAGGTTCTTAGAGGAAATAAATGAAATAAAAAATGTAAACCCCAGTATATATGGAAAGATTTCTAGTAATCAGAAATATAGTTAAACTAGAAGATGTGAATCCCTTAACATAGGATATGAAGCATTCTTTATATATGCTTAGAAATTATTAGCTCATATACAACTCTAAAATATAAGCATGATCAATTTTATTAATGATCACTTGAACATTCCCATCTACTAAACATCAGGAGACTCAATGACTCAGCTCTCACACAAGCAATAGAACACTGTCCTGCTCTCTGGAACAGTCAGCATATAAACTACTGACTATAATATAATGTCTGAATAACTCACAAGAAACCAGCTGTGGTGGCACATGCCTGTAATCTCAGCACTTAGGAAGCTGAGGCAGGAGGATCACAGTGAGTTCCAGGCCAGTGTGGGCTACATACATAGTGAGACTGTCTCCAAAAATAAATAAATAAATACATACATACATACATACATACATACCTAAATAAATTGACCCCTCCCAAAGGGTCACACAAAAATAGATACTGTTATTACGTGGAGAAACAGGACAAGACTGCAGAACAAGAAGGTGATTTAGCTTCACTCTCTATTGTTTAGTGTTCCCAGCATCTGCTCAAATCACTGAGAACACCACAGAAAATGCTTGCAGATATGCAGACATGTAGAAATCTTGATTTTCCCTCTTGTCTTACTTCAGGGTCTTGGCACTCCCCTCACTCTGTTTTTTTTTTTTCCTAAAAAATCCCTCTGGCACCATTGGCAGAGTGCATTCTCCAAGTGGAAACACAGCACTGACTTTTGGGATGTCACCAGTACCATTTACCTGCTCCATGCTAACTCCCGGAAGCTGCATGGAAAATATGGCTTCTTAGGGACCCTGGGATCCAACATTGTGCCTCTGCATGGAACATCCTGTACAAAACCCCTGTTGAGATGCAGCAGTCAATCGTGAAAAGCTGATCTCCTACCTGGAGTGTAATTTCACACTCCTAGTCCAACTAGCAAAGTCAGTATTTCCAAAGGACTGTAATTTTGGTGGGCAGGGTTGTTTAATTGGTTTCCTTGTGTTTTTAAATTCTCAGAAATGCATGGCTACCAGCTAACAGAGAGTTGCACGTTTTCTTTGCTTGACTTTTTCAGTTTAGGGGAAGAACTGGTGGAAGGTGAAGAAAAGTAGATGCTACAAACTTCACTGGGGCGTGCAGGAAGTGAAACAGCTCAAGAGCCACATTGCTTTATTTTTCAATTGCGTAAGTTACGACAACAACTTAGTAAATGGTTCTTAATAATGACTGTACTATCTTCAGTCTAACTGAAGATAGTTTGGGGTTGGGGGCCACACACTGAAGGCCAGGATCTAGAGTATTTCAATTCTCTAAGTCACGGACTTAAGAGAGGAAAGAAATCTGCTCTCACGGTCATTAGCAAGAGTGATACAGATGGACATCTTTCAAGTATCTCAGCCTCAATCTCATTAGATGAGAAAACGACTCTACTTACCCAGGCATGAGATAATTTATAAAACATGTACGTAAATTACTTGATTCTTTATTCAGTGGATACTATTCCAATTGCTTTAATAGACCATAAAAATGGTAATACCATTGTGAACTGTTAAATGGTCAGCTATTTAGCTCACAGCCCTCCTTATTTAATAGTTTTGTTCATTTAATGTGTGTAATTTGTAACCAAGTAAATCTAATTTTGAAGTGGGTTGGGAGTGTTATATCATCTCAGGGAGACTTGGGCCCCTTTTTGTGGAGAGAACATTACTGACAGCTCCTTGGAACCTGTATGTACCTGTGTGTGAAGCAAGACTCATAAATTAGCTAATTAGCATACTTTTTTATATGACTTAAAATGCAAGAGTTTCTTGTCTCTGCTGTTGTTGCTTTTTTCTGTTGGATAATTATCTGGGACATTCAAGGGAGTGGATATATCAATGCATTTGACAATTTATGCAAACAAGTAACTTTGTTGGAACACTTTTTCATTATTAGAATTAATACTAGCAATACCTCCCTCTTGGACATTGACTAAACCTTGAACTAAACACAAACTCTAAACTAACACCAAAAGAGCAGAGTGTGGATTTATCTTTGTTAATATTTTATACAGAAATTCTAAAACAACACCTATAGAGATTGTAAAATTTGGTTACTCAAACATAGGATGAAATGACTTTTGTGGAAAAGGTGCTGAATCCGTCCTACAAAGAGCTGAGATGTTTCTCACTAAGGGATGAGAGACCCTTTGAAGGCATCTGAGCAGGGACTATCAGTCTGAGATTTGTGCTAGTTTGTGTGGAGAGGGATATCTTGGAATACCAGTGAGGAAAAACACTTGGAAAGGTAAGGGAAGGCAGTGGATTTTACCTCGAGTGATGCCACCCAGAAAGAAGAGGTTGGTGGAAGCAGTACTGAGTTGTGATGGGGGTATTTCAAGATGACCTCCTCAATGTCCCATCTTCTTGTTAAATTGCCTTACCTTGAATGTAGGCAAGATCTGTGAATACATCGGGTTACCTACCCCATGAAGAGTTACTAATCTGTTGACTTTAACAAGGGAAATTATACCAGGTGGACTTGATCTAATTGAGCCCTCAAAATAAAATGTGGCATAACTGAGATTCTTACTGTGGCTCTTGACGAATAAAGGGAGCAACCTTGTTGTGAATGGCTGATGGAGGAAGCCTAGACCAACAACTACAAGAAATTGAATTCTCCTACAACCAGTGAGTCAGGTTTGATAAGACTTTAGCCCAGGGGTCACCTTGAGTCCAACTTTGTGAGACATTGGGCAGAGGACCTAGCCGCACTGCACCTGGAATTCCAACTTCCTAACCTGGAAGATCATACATGTATGTTGGTTTTAGCAGCTTCATTTGTGGTGATTTCTTAAGCAGCAGTAGAAAACTAGCCTAAGTTCAGACTAAACTAGGAGATGGTCAGTTTAAAGCATTATATACAATTTATAAAGTCTTACTTTAAGACATACAATTCTACTTCAGACATATACAGTGAATCAAATGAACCACTGAAAAGCATTTGTAAACAAAGGGACATTTGAGCTTCCTTATGAATTCATAAACCCTGTGTTCAATATCTTGTGCCATATTGGTTGTTAAGTCTTTAAAGTGATGCACATTGAAATCAAGGTTAATCTTCCTTCTTTTTCCCACTTGCACCCTTCTGATGACCCTAACATATGTTGCTTTTGATATTACAGTAATGTGTAAGCCTAGTTGAACCAGGCTTTTTTCAAAAATATGATTTAATGCAATCTAATAAGGCATATTCTGTATGAGTCTCAGATAAAGGCAGGTCTTAAATGAGATGTGGAGGTTTTTATTGGGGAAAGCTGACCAGCCAGCTCTCTGGGTTCCCACCAGGGAGAAACTGCTTTGATGAAATTAGTTGTGGCCACAACCCAAAGAGTCTTTATCCTGAGAGTTCGAAAATGTCTTGTTGCTAGTTCTCTAAGTTGGCCTGCTCTGCAGAGGCTGATCCAGGTTCATTCTGAATGCAAATCGAGATTCTAACTCTCTATTACCACACTCAAGTTAAGTGAGCCCAAATATTCAAGTGCCTTAGGTTGACTTGTGACTCTTTAGTCTCCTTGGCACAGGGCCTGGCTGATGCTCACACTTGACTCAGAAATCCTCTTTTCCTTGATGGCCACTAGCCCTTTTAGTAGCATAGCCTTTAACCCAGTGTGTAGATTCAAGTCAACCTTGGTTTCACCATCATTCTGCTGCATTAGGCTGATATATCTATTCTCTATGGCTCCATGTCTCAGTCTCAAATTTTAAACTCCAGGGGAAGACTTTATTTTCAGCCCCTTGAGGTGAGGGGGCAACTCAGACTTGCTATTCTGTCATGTCCATAGAATAAATCACACAAACTGAATAGACTCAGTGAGATTACAAAACCAAAACCAAAATGTATTTTGCCCAAAGTCATTCTAGACCAAAGACAATTCACAGAGAGTGAAATGAATATTTTCCCTAGGTTTTATGATCTGAAAGATTTATGAGCCATGACTTTAAAAGCCCATTTAAGTTATGTAGAAGAATGACCTGATTTTTAGATGTGTGCTGAAGTATTTAGAAATGAAGGGTCATGAAGTCTGTAACTTACTTTCAGCTGGGTCAGCAGAAAATCATACATGTGTATAAAGGGAGAGAGATGGTACATAATGAGCAAATTTGGCCAAATTTTAGTAAATGTTGCCACCCCTTCTGGGTGGTATATATATATATATATATATATATATATATATATATATATATATGGGTGGTCATTATTTTGTCTTTCAACATTATGCTAAGTTTGAATTTTTTCATAATACAGTATTGGAAAGAAATTTCACCTGGGTTTTAATTCTACTCTACCTATCCAAAAGCACATTTTTGCTCTCCTGTTGTGTGTTTCTACAACATTGACTCTAACCTCTCTCATGTATGGAAACTTTCCATAAAGCCTCTTTTTACCTTCGTTATATTTTGTGCTTTATACTTTTAATCCCTCATAGCTATTTTATTTAACTCTCTTCTCCTTACAATGTGAATTTGCTCCCTGCTTTTAATGTAATTTTGTACTTAACCAAAGTGTGTTTGCTTTGGCTTTTCCCTTTCATTGATGTCTTATTTAATAAATCAAAACCATCTCCAGCCTCTGCGATTATGCCCAGCCAATACTCAATTTCTCATTAGATTAGGAAAGTCTGTAATTTTTTAGGCTGCCACAAAATTACTTTCCATTTAATGATGGTGGCCTAGAAGTTACAAGGAATTAGATCCAACTCAATTTGACTCACTTTGAGTCAACCCTCTTAATGTAATTTTAGAGTGTTTGACCCAATCAGGATTATGAAGTAGAAATTTTGAAAAAATCTGATTACTGAATTTTCTTTTCCCCTGAAAAAAATTAAAAGAACCACTGGAACATGTTTAAAGAAGTGACATGGCATGGGAGAAATCACAGTGTGTGTGATAAGACTCTTTAGAATCAACCAACCAGAAAGGCATCTCAGCATTCCTCTACCAAGATGACATGTTAGCAGGTAGAGGGACATGAGTCCTGCAGAAAGACTCAGGAAGGAGCTTATTGAAATGCTTGAAACTTGCTTCTCACAAGAGTCCCTTAAGCGTATCTGTATTAACCCTTTTGATGTCAATGAGGATCACATTGGGTCCCCTAGAGTTAGGGAACCATCTTTGAGAAAGACTTTCACCAGAGGACTTGTAGAGATGTTTTCATTGGCATACATAATATTTATAATAATGTTAGAAGATAATGGATGTGTTACAAAATTTTATATGAAGAAACTGAGGCTCAGAGATTGGAGCAATTCAATTAGTGGCACACAGCATATACTCAAACCTTGTTCTTCCTCTCTCCTTCTCCCTCCTTCCTCTCTTCTCCCTTTCTCTCCATTCCCTTCCTTGCTCCTTTCTTCTTTCCTCCTTTCCTTTCCTCCTTTCTCCATTCCAATCATCCTTCCTCTCTGCTCCCTCCCTCCTTCCCTTCCTTCCACATTTGCAGAAAATCACATACTGTATGGGTGATTTTCCAATAGCTATACACATAAATGCATATATATCATTTACAAAACTGTTAGTTACTATTTTTACCTTTTTATTGAAATATACATTATATGTCATAAAAGTCTATCATTATGGTGTGCAGTTCCACACGAGTTTTCACAAACACAGTAAAGTAGCCACCAGTATAATCAAGATACAGAACAGACTTATTACTTCTAGATTCTCTTTTCCCCTTTTGTACTCAACTCCTATATAACCATCTTTCTTCAAAATGCAAAAATTTAAGCAGATAACACATAGGCTTTGAGAATTTTTTCACTGACTAAACAATGAACCTGAAATTCACACATGTTATGTGCATCAATAGTGTATTGATTTTTTTGCTGAGTAGTATCCCATAGAATAGTTGAACCAAAATTCGTTATCCATTCCCCTAGAAAAGACATTTGGATTTTGCCAGCCGTGGGTGATTATATATAAAAAGCCACGGTAAACATTCACATACAGGGTTTTTTGGAAGAATATATCTTTTCACTTCCCTTAGGGAAATATCTTGGAGGAAAATTTCTGGGCCTATCTATAGTATTTTATTTCTTAAAAGTTAAAAGAAATATCTAAGCCAAATATAATAAAATATTCATTTAACAAATGTGAGTTGAGAGACAATAGTTACTGTTTATAATGTTCAGTATCTGTTTCTTATACTTACCACACTTTATATAATAAATTCACAATGTTGTACAATATGTCAAATAAATAATTCAGGTGATACATGTGTGACTGATTCTGTCAAAGCACGCACAAGGACCATGTACCAGTGATAAAATCCTTTCATATCTGTTGATACTAATGAATGGCTCATACCACTGAAACCTCTGAATGCTTGTACAGCTAGAAATGAACCAACATCATCCTTTTGCGGACAGGGCTTGGCTGAGGCCAATCTGTGGGTCTAATCTTCACCTTCTGGTATCACCGGGGTCCCTGCACATGGATGCTTACAGTTCCTTCTTTTCTTCCTTTTCCACCTCTGCTTTACCCTCAGTTTATCAAGATGCCATATTTTAGTTATCACTTTTCCCTCATTCCATTTTTCCAAAAGCACTTTCCAGTCAGTGTATGGAGAATTTATAAGGCATCGATCTTTCTTGCTAAGGTAGCTCATGGCTGCCTCCCATTACCCTACCCCTGCCAGGTTGTGAAGGAAGATAACTAAAAACAGTATGCAGGCAGGGAACCTTATTGGTGGCAGGCCAGAACAAAGAGGGGCAGAGATCACCAGACATTAAAACTGCGTGGCACCACCAACCACCTAGAAGGTGATAGTGAGGATACTTTCTGGCAGGAAATGCTTTCCGCAAAGTGCCTTTGGATTATGTTTCGGAAAATGGCATTAGCTGTGGTGGTGATAAATGATCTTTTAAACCTCAGAAGCATTCATCAGCCGAGCACTCAAGCCCTTCAGGTAATGCACAGAGCGAACAGTGACTAGAAACATGAAATATGGGCCAGTTCACCATCCACTAACTAAAATGTTTCATCTGGTAATCACTCTGGAGCAAGATTTATTTTTGGTTTCACAAACATCTTTTTAATTTAAATTAGATTTAAGGGGTCCTCTCTCTCCATCATCTGGCTTCCTAGAATTTAACATTTTCTGAACTCTTTTTTTTTATTAACCCACATTATCCTCTTTGAAACAAGTGATTCTGAAAATTGTATATAGAGCTAAACAGTGATTATTAACACCTCTAGAAATTTTAGTTAATGATATGTTTTGTGAGAAATGGAAATGAGAGTTCTTTATTTAAAAACATTATGAAAAAATCTAGTATAGAATTGGAATCCCAGTTTCCCTAGCACTGTCCTAGGTTCCCTTGATTTGTGTGGTAAAGCTCAGCATGGTTGAAACATTTATACTGTAGAAACGTTTGCTTGTGTCCACTTCCCCTAGACATAAAGATATACTCCTTCTTTAGCTCCAGAACACCTAGTCTGTTCCACAGGTGAACCCAGAGGAGAGGCAGAGAACAAGAGGAATGTACTGGAGGTTCTCTGAGCACCAAACTCTAAAGAGCAAGAAGTTCTTTGCTAAACTTAGCCAAGAGGAGCAGAGATATAGCTCAGCAGCATAAGCACCTGCCCAGCAAGCACAAGGTCCTGAGTTTGATTTCCAGTAACAAAAAAAAAAAGATTTAACTATGAAGATCCCAAAACTCAGAGACCTAAGTGCCCCCTGAATTTCATCTAGTGCCATACAACTTTGTAGGGGAGGCTTCTTCTACCCTAGCATGATGTGGAGTAATCTCTCAACCAAGATAATAACTTTTTCTACTTATAAACCATCCACTTAGCACAGCTCCAGATCAGCTTGTCTATAAAAATCTGTAGACACAAGTCACTCACAAACTGATGTGTGCCTTGAAACAGTGTCCATAACATGGAAAAGCATGGGTTCTCACCTGAGGGGGCTCTCAAAAGTTGACATAGGCCCTGAAAAGAATGAGAGTCCAAGATCACTGATGCCCCACTTCCCATAATTGGGAAGAAAGTCCAGTGGAGGGTAGAGCTTGAAAGGTACATTTTTGTGTATATTCCAGTGAGATACACAGAGAAGAGAAAAGGAACAGAAAATATGGTGAAAAGAGATACAAGAGAAATGAAAAGGTTGCTATAAATTAAACTGGGAAAAGTTAAAAAGTTGCAATAAATACAATATCATAACCATTTCCATCACAATTAATGACAATAAAAGACAAATTACCTTTAGTCCCCCACAAAATGCTCCATCGGCCTCCAGACACACTTATCCCATTGTTCTTGTCACTTTCTGAAGCAGTTCATAAAGTCTTCTTTCTTGAGTGTCTCTCTGTGGCTGGCTCAGCATCCTCAATTCATTCAATATGCTCATGGTGATTTCTGTCAAATAAAAACATGACGATGTGTCCCCATCCATCTTATTCACCAGATCTAGTACCGTGTGGCTTCTGGCTCTTCCCCAAAGTCAAAATGATGAAGAAAGTTCAGTGTTTTGAATCAGTTCAGGACATCAAAGCAGCCACCACAGTGCAACTGAAGACAATCACAAAACAGAACTTCCAGAGCTGCTTAAGAAAGTGGAAAGAATGATTGGATAAGTGTGTGGACATCAGGTGGAATATTCGCAGGTGGATTAATGGAAGTGTCTTTGATTCATAATAAGCTTTTTGAAAATTTAAACAGTTACTATACTTGTTGACCAAAGCACTACATCAATTTGCATTTATTTGAAAACTAGATGAATTCCAAAGAGATAACCATGAAACAAGAAGCATGAAAAGACTCAGTGGAGTGTAAAGAAAGGACCTAGATCAAACAGAGGGAACTCTAATTACAATGGTTATAAACTCGCACAATGACATACAATTTGGGATCAAATCCTGACTCTGCAACTAACACATGACAACTAAATCATTTCACGTATATAAGCACCAATTTCCTAATTTATAAAGTGTGAATAGAATGTAATAATTGCATAACATTATTGTGGTGAGTCTAAAGCTTAGCCTTGTGCTTGGCACATAATAGTCACTCAATAAATTTCAACAATTGATAGTATTGCTCACACCAAAACCTGACTTTTGCAATTCCTTAGTGAGTGAAGTTTATGAAATTGATTCCAGACTTTCCCTCCGACCTAGCATGATACTGTGCATTGCATACCTTTTCTGTCTATAGGTATGACAAATGAAGCCTTAGAAAAGCATCTGCATTTCAATATTACCAATGATTTTCTTTTGATTTACAGTTATCTTCACTGAATTAATAAACAAACTACAGACTCCTCCAAGACACTGTCACATACAAGTTTTCACCAGAGTTTGGTGTTCTGGAAAAATATGAAAAAATAGAAAAAATCAAGTCCATGATAGCAGAGGTCTAGGCTATACTCTTTCTACAACATCTCTTAGAGAAACACAAAAGACACCTAGTACAGTAAGTTATCTAAGAAATTGTTCTCCAAAGAGAATATGCCAGTATTTAAATTTTTAAGAAATGAGAATACTCAATTATTTTAGGCTCTGTAACTCTTATTTTTATGAGAATATTTATTAATCAGCACTCTTGAAATTATAAACAATAGAAACCATTGCAACATGTGTAAGCAAGTAGATGTATAGCACCAAGCAACTACACTGAGGAAGGCTGAAGTCCTGGCGTGGTTGAATCCAGGGACTAAACGTCATTTGCAATCTTTAGATCATGTTTTCTTAGTAGGTAAATAATTCTCAAAATGATTTTCCAGAGGAGGTTAAATATGGGCAGCATCAGCTCTAAGCTTTCTCAGAATGAAAAACCTCAGAAGGGAAGAGTGAAGTTTGTTTAATAAATTTGGTAAGTGACAGAGTGGCTTCTTGGTAGCCCAGATGGCACACTAGCAATGTGATCAAAACAATGTGATGATGCAGTATTTCAGTTGGTTAAATACAGGTCAGACGTGCACTTTTGGCACTGAAGTAAGACCATCAGAGTCAGGCCTATCCAAAGCAGAAAAACTTAGAGCTCCCTCAGAACACCTAGGGCTCCAGGGTCTGTTTCCTGATGGAAATGGATATAGAAGTTTCTTCTCTACCCTCTTCTGCAACTTCCCCTCCCTCTTCCTCTCCCCCTTTTTTCTGTCTCTCCCTCCATCCCTGTCTCCATCCTCTCTTTTTTTCTATCCCACTCTCTCCCTGTCCCTCAAGGATGAAAGGGTTAAGCCCCAGATAGCCCCAGTGCCAGTAAGGCCATCTGAGATCTTTGCTTCGCCAAAACCAGCTCCCAGCTGAATTTGCAGAAAGGTCTAATTTCTCCTCTGCAGCTCTGAACAAGGCTATTAAGAGACTCTTTCAAGTTTTCCCTCTGGGAAGGTTTGCAGCAGCTGCACTGAAAGGAAGAGGGAAGAACTGTAAAGCTTTTGGAAACTGGGCTCTACACCCTCCAGCAACCCTAAGCTTTATCAGGGCCACCTTGGTGTGGAGGCAGCTGTCTGCAGAGTGGTGAGAGACCTGAAGATTTGAGGCAAAGTTTACTTCTGATTGGATGCCTGCTAGAGGGTGTCATGGACAAAATGAAACATTTCTTTTCCGGAATAAGGCTGGAGAAACAGACTGATTTAGTTTAAGATACAGTTTGGCTGTCTGAGCCCACTTTATGGTGATTGGGAGAGGGATGCTGTTTTCTGCACTTGGGGGGACACAAATACCATAAGACTTCTTGCTGGGCTTGATATTGCATGTGCTTCCATAAAGTGCTCCGGGTTATTGGCATGCGTGCTTTGCTTGGAATACGTAAGTTATTGTAGGAACAACTTCCAGGAGAGGGACACTTAGGTAGGCAGCACAGTGTACAGAAAAGCAGGCCAGGTGGGACACAGATCTATATTTGCATGGATTCCCTGAGTCTCCTGAGAATCCCTCTCCCCTCTCTGGGATTTAGTTTCTTCATCTCACAAGTGAGGTGGGATGGGGAATAAAAAT
The DNA here is from genome assembly GCA_004027295.1 of Dolichotis patagonum. Taxonomy (NCBI): domain Eukaryota; kingdom Metazoa; phylum Chordata; class Mammalia; order Rodentia; family Caviidae; genus Dolichotis; species Dolichotis patagonum. Next base: position 16,857 of record PVJX010023590.1, on the reverse strand, counting down.
ATCAGTCACAGGCCAATTGCACATTGTTAGCTCTGTGCTGAGAAATACGGGGTCATATTTTTACTCTTTAAAAATAATTATGCAACTGTTTTGCAATCACTTGCATAGCCATGGGAAAGGGTAGTTAGCACATCGCCTTTATTTGCTATTCCTGGAGAAGGCACTATGATTGAATTTCTTCAAGATGGAAAATTCTGTTCTGATAAACACTTGAGTATTTTCCTCCATGCTTGAGACTAGAGAATTATTTTTAACTCTTTCCAATCATTTGAAATATCATCCTCATTAGAGCTGCAGAAATTCTTGGGTTTAGGACTCTGTTTCAGAGATCAAAACTCAAAATGTGCATGAGACACAGAGCATAGACCTTCCTCTGTTATGTGTGCTGTGGTGAGCAAACTGTCATACACGACTAAGCTATAGCACATGGACTGACTACTTCTCTCAGCCTGTAATTATTGGTGAGCCCTGAGCCCTGACTGTGTTGTTCCTTTCTGAGAGTCCATAGCTCTAATAGATGCTACATAACAATGCCTAAGCAGCTGAAGAGATCGTGAGGCTGGATTATGATCAAAGCTTGTGGCTTTTCACTTTATTGTATTTTCTTTGGCAAAGTTGTCACTGCTATTTTTTTAATGCATGTCTCTTAAAGAAAGTGCTTTTTTGCACAACAACTCAACAAACACTGTCTGGCGTCAGTAATGGGTAACTCCCTGTGCTGAGAACAGGAGATAATTGGAGATGAGTGAGACATCGTCTGTGTTCTTGCAGAAGTCACAAGTTGGTGAGAAAGGTGTGCCTGGCCATGACCAATGGTAATAAAATCAGACTATGACAAGTACTTGCAGAAAGATATTCAAAACCAGAATACTTTGGGAGAATGCAGTAGGGAAGGACATTTTCTGAATGAGTATGATTTTGGTGTGCTTCTAGAAAAGCTATTTGTATTTGGCAATGCAGGATGAATGCTAGGGAGAAAACTTCAAAGGGTACAGTGACATGTATGCGCAGAGAACAATGAATGAATGGTTCAAAGTGGCCAAGATGTAGTCTTTGTGTAACAGCAGTAGAGGCTAGGGATTTAGCTCAGTGGCACAAGTGCCTGCCTGACAAGTACAAGGTCATGCGTTCGCAGTAGAGAAGAGGTAGAGATGTATATCAGAGCAAAAATAATATTCTAATGCATTTCATGTTGAAAATTTAGCATATAATAGACACAGGCTTGCAGGCTGACTTGGGAGAATGACTCATAGACCCAGCTCTCCAGAGCTATATAAAATAACAAGTACCTTTTCTAGGATGGATTACAGAGAAGCATTGCACTACATATCTGACACCAAATGAGGAATAGAGAAGAAGTGTTGGTGAGCAAATGGGATGCTCCAAGAAAAAATACTCCTAGTGCTTAAAGTAGCAAAAATAAGGTATAGAGACATTATGGGTTCTAGTACCTTTGGAGAATTGCAATATATTTAGTAAGACCAGAAATATAGATTAAATCAAGGGCAAGCAATGGAAGATGAAGCTGAAAAACTTCTGACTTGGTCTAAGTGAATAAAAAAAAAGATGAATGCTTAACTTATTAGAAAATGAATTGTAAATTATAAAAATCAATAAAGTATTTGATCCTGCTAGTAACTGTCTATTTTAAATAGTCCATGATTTGTAGCATATAATCAGTTCTCTACACATATTATTCCTTATGATTTTATGATCAATTAATTTACCACTTTTTACTGAGGGGCCAGATGCATGGAATAAATGAATTTTTGTCCTTAACGTAGAGAATTTTGTGAACTCTCCATAGAATTTTCTTTGACAATATAAATTTTTCATGCTGTGCTCTTGCTTATGACATCCACCAGGCTTATGTGGTTATTGAGTACTTGAAATGTGACTGGTGAACTGAAAACAGAATGTTTTATTGTACTTAATGTTGTTAATTTAAATTTGAATTTAAAAAGCTTAAATGTAGTGAGTGGCTACTATACTGGATAGCACAGGCCTGGACAAAGGAAGTATATAAAAAGCTGAGACATGAAATTTCATAGAATTATATTTTTTAGAGCACCGTTGGGAGAATAAACAAATGAGACAACTTATCAGAAGAAACTAAGTCAACTACATATGACATGATGACATTAAATCATATCTCTAAATTTAGAAATCAGGTAGGGCTGTGTGTACCTGTGTGTTTGTGTGTATATGAGAGAGAGAGAGAGAGAGAGAGAGAGAGAAGAGAAAGAGAGTTTAAAAATTCTCTTCCTAGAATTACCTTTCAGTTAGAATTAAAAGAGCCAAGCTGAATATAAAAGGCTTTTAAAAGTAGTAGAAATGAAACAAAATTTTAAAACCAAACTTAAACTTCAGCCATAATGCAAGTGTACTGACCTTTGATAGAATGACCCTATGAGAAGATTTACACAGCCCAAGATATGTAAGGAATAAAAACTTGTGCCTGAAATGAAAATATCTTGCTTTTGACTCACCAACATCCTTTCCCCATTTTTCTGGTCTTAGCATCAATCTTTTTCTTTGGGGACTTGTCATTGCCACCTTCCAGATGGTCCTAACAGAGCTTTAAATCTCAAACCCTGGGCTTGATAGCTGAGCCTGGTCAATAAAAATACTTTACCAACCTAAATTTAACGATTAGCTTGAGGATGAATTAAATGAACCAGCTAGGTTCATCTCTGAAACCCTTCCTAGATGCTAGATTTTTCTCTGAAAATAAAAGCCAGAAATATTGCACATTTTGAGTTTCCAGTGATTTTCTTGCCATTTGTTTAAGAAAGCAAATAGAGACATACAAAGTTGTATATTCCAAATCAAGGTATTGAGCTATGGTAGAATCTCATAATCCATCTTCTGGGAATTCTTAAGATTTGAACTATTTAATTTTCTCTTTATATAAAACTTGGTTTAAATGGGTTTTATGCCACTTGCAACCAAAAGCTTTTATGAGTATGTTGGCTTACAAAAGATACAGAACTCAAGATTTGATAGGTGTTTTTCAATTAATTAAATTTAAATATTTGCTTCTGACAGGTGAAATAATAATGTTTAGTTAGTAATGGTGGATTATGAAGCAGAATGATCTTTCCTTATTATTATTCTAGTAATTAGAGAGTAAAAGAAAAACATAAAGGCAAACTTGGACTTTCCCAGTATTTTGACAACTGGTACATAAATGATGCTGAAATCAAGTACTTCAGGAATACGTCATCTACATTAAAATTCAGAGTCTCCAGCAATTGTGCCCGCCCTAGCATCATCACTTTTATTTCACTGAAACGTGGAGGAATTGCAATTTGAAACAGGAGTCATGGTCAGAGTTTGCCATTCTGATAGAACAGTTGTCTCATCAGCCCTTGTCCCATTTACTTTCTAACCTGTGTGGAGGAGAAGCCAAAAAGTCCTCTTAAGGATGTACCTGGACAATTTTCACTGACTTTGGGAACCAATCCAACACCTCCATAGACTGGAGCTATCAGCACCCTCATGTATGGACTCTTAAATATGCCCAAAAGTAAGCAAACAGCCCCAAGTGAAAACTAACCTCATTCAAATTATCAATAAATCAATATCATCACCTATTATGCTAGACCATTGAAAGAGCCACAGCATTTGCATGACCTGAGTACACAATGCAGGATGGGGACAAGAGGAATGACATAAAAGAAGACAGAACCAGAGAGCATGGAAAGCAAAATGGTAAAGAACCTGAAAAGGACTCAGGGTGATGATCAGGGTTCTGGTTTGAACAACTGGGTACAATGTCAATACACAAAGCTATGAAAGGGACAAAAAAAAGAGAGAGAGAGACAGAGAGAGAGAATTACACATCAGGTTGTGTGATACAGATGAGGAATAGCATTTGATGAAAAAAGATAACTCAGGTTATAAAAGATAAAAAAAATGACAGCAATAGCATTGGTAGGAGTGTGGCTCAGTGATTGAGCTCTTTCTCAGTGACCTGGGTTCCAACTCTAGAACCACTCTCCCCCAAAAAAGATAGCAAAGGAATGGAAAAGAAAGCTTCTGAAGGTGTATGTATGATAGGGAGAAGACAGCACTTTCTCTGGACTATCAGTTGAAGACAGACGTATTTATCTGCAAATTCAGCATCAGCAATAGAAACCACAGGGATGTATAAAGTGTCCTCTAGAATAAGATACATTATCTCAAGTATTTAACCTGATAGTCACCCTGAGTCCTTCCCAGGTTCTTCATCATTTCATTTTCCATGCTCTGTGGTTCTGTCTTCATTTATGTCACTCCTCTGGATTACATTATTGATGCCACAAAGCAGAGGATCTCAACTGAGGCAATCATGTCTTCCAAGGGATTGGGGGCAAGATTCATCCTACCTGGAGAGGAGAGGTGTAGTTGGGAAAGACCAGGAATAATGGTTATATCCCATAGTGCCTGGGAAATCACCTGCAATAAAAAGTGATTCAGCGCAAACTGTCAATAATGCTGTGATTGATGGCCCAGTCACATCAGGCACGTTTCCGAGAAACAACACACTCACTTCTCTGACATTTGGCATTTAATGGGTTAATATGTGCAAAAGTAACAGGATGTCATTGTTACAGCTGTTTTATCACTGAGTATGGTAGACCCAATTATTATTTGAGAGGGGGGTGAAATGATAGCAGAAAGAGCGTATTTTTAGGATTTCCATACTGGAGCCTTTGATTTTCAAGTTGTCTCTGAGGGGGGTGAAGGGAAGCAGTCAGGGTTAGAGAGAGGGAGAAAGCTGCCTCTAAAGACGGGTTCATTGTTGCTTTAACTCTGGAAACTCCCCTGGGTTCTGGCTTCAGATACAGAAATACTCTCTGCAGTTGTCTTTTACCAGGTAGGAAATGCTGCACACCATTACCCAGGTTACCTAGTACACTTTGGACAGAAATGGTTTACAGACAATCAAGCTGATTCCATGTCTGTTGCTGTTGAGAGTGGGTTATTTTGTGGAAGAATGGAAAGAAGGATAGAAAATAGATGATAAATGGAAGACAGATAGATCGATAGATGATACACAGATAAGTATTTGTGGTACGTCTAACCATAATATACATTTGCTAATGGAAACGTGTGTTTGAATGATTGTATACATGTGTTATGCTTCTGTATATTTCTATCTTTAGAGATGGCATAAAGCAGGTTGAACAGATCGTGGGACACACAAATGTTTTGTCACCAGACTGTAAAAAGAGCTGTGTGTGTGTGTGTGTGTGTGTCTGTGTGTGTGTGTGTGTTGGAACTAGAAATCACTTGCAAAAGAAGCGAGAGGCACACATTTGAAAGATGCCTGCTCTAGTCAGACTCACTTAGCTCCTTAATCCCTTACATTGGCAGCTGAATCCCAAGGATGTGTTCAGATGCACAAGGAGTAATAAACAAACACAGCTCAGGACTCTTGGCATCATTGAAAAAAATCACCTATTTCTTGTAAATACATTGCAATAAAACAGTAGCAACTGAACATTTAGTGGACAAAAAGAATCAGCTAAAAGGAACTCTGACTTGGTGGCCTTTATGCTACAAAAACAAACAAAGAGCATTGAAATGGACTCAGACAAATCTTTTCAAGACAATCAGTTTTTGAAGGTTTCTTAATCTTCCTCTTGGCCAGAATACCAGACTGTTTTAACCAAGTGAAGGTAAAAGAAAACAATAAAATATAGTTGATTGACGAACAGGAAGATGTGTGTTCCAACATTAGCAATTAAAGATTTTTTTATACCTTGTTTTCAAGTGTCTGCACTGGCCAGATTCTGTCTTTCGGAGACTAGCTAAAAGAAAACTGGGAAGACTGGCTTTTGGTCATTGACTTGCAGTAGCAGTCTTAGAATTTGCATGCCTTCTTCTTACCCAATACAAGCTGATTTCTATTTGGAGATCTATATGATTCTTCTTGAATTGAAGTGTGTGTGTGTTGGAACATGTGACTTAGACCAAACCTATTAGGTCATTACAGTGTTTGTGTGACTGATTCCTCTTTGGTTCACAGTCTACTCTGCTCTTTTTTACTATACCAATCAATAAATTCCCTTCATGATTAAGTCAGTTGAATGAGCTTTCTGTTATGTATAACCCAAAGGATACTTGTCTTTGTCCTCAGTGTCTGAGTTGATGTTTGAAGTATTAGTTTCTTACTGCTGCTATAACAAATTACCATGATGTACTAGCTTAAAACAGCACAAATGTATTGCTTTGTTTATCTGTAGGTCAGGAGTCAAAGAAATTTAAGTTATTTAGGAATTGCTTTGGACACTTTTCTATCTTGACCCACGAGGCACATAGAGTTGATGGTGGATGTGTTACATAAGAAATTTGTTATTTTGATTTTGTCATTTTTACATTTCTGTATTGAAGCAGCTATGTAAACACTTTAGAAAGTAATCTTTAAGGATTATGAATATCATATAACAAAATATCCCTGGCCTCTACTTCAGCCCTACCTTTTGGGATAAGAGAAGGAAGAAAGAAAGAGAACCCATGGAAGGATGAAGATTAGGACTAGAGCTCACAATGGAGTGATCTCCCCCTGAACAGGGCCAACACTAGGTTATAGGGATTGATTTTAAAGATCCTCTTTGAGGAAAAAAAACTTACAAACACAAGTAAAATTATATTACAAAATTGAATGTTTATTTACACTGAGAACATAAACTACAACAAGTTACATGTTTTTACAAGCTTACACAAAAGCACAAACATCACAAAAGTCAGAGAAATGGTGTGATATTTATTTTTTATCATCTCAACATGCTTGCACAGTAATTTTTTCTCACATCATTTTAGTTGCAAATTCTTTGATTGCTTTTTTATATGACAACGATTTAATAATGTTTTTCACAGAGAGAAAGGAAGAGAATTGTTTTATTGATTGAAGTACATTTCTATTATTATCAGTGGTCATGTGTCATGAAACCTGTGGCTTTACATACATTCACACTGTGTGCAGAAGTGATACAGATTTTGGCCCTGAAAACTCAAAAAGTCTAAGGAAATTTTATTCACTATATTTCCTATGTGACAAAAGAAAGCTATGTTACATTTAAAGATACAAAGCTGTATCTTTCTAAATATTCATGTTGATGATAAATTGAGTTTTGATTAGAACCAAATTAGTTACATCAAATTTTATACAACTACTTTGAAGTTAACAATATATAATATACTAACTAGTGTTAATTTTATATTGCTTTGTTTTGAAATTCTGTATCATTTTTATCCTTTTTTTGTTTTTAAAATAAAAATGTTAAAAAAATTTACACATCTAAAAATTGGGAAAATTTTCTACAGGTTTATTCTCTCTCTCTCTCCTCTCTCTCTCTCTCTCTCTCTCTCTCTCTCTTTCCCTCTCTCTCTCTCTCCCCACCTTTCCTTTCTCTCCCTCTCCTTTTTCCTTTGCACTGATAAAGGACTAAACCCAGGGCCTCACGAACACTAGGCAAATATTCTACCACTGAATTATATTTACAACCTCAGACCTTTGTTTTTTATTGCTACTCCCATAATTCCAGGCCTCGGGGCTATGAGACCAGGTGTATTATGATTGTAGTGTTCCAATTGGAATTGACTGCAGCCATCTTGAGCCATAATTGCAATAATTGCCCCAGGGTAAACTTAGTTAAGTTCTCCTATATAGTTTCCAGGAAACTACAAATAGATGAAAGCATCTGAGTGGTAGGTGGAGTTCAGGAATACACCTCTTTGATATGAACTTGAGATCGTGTGCACTCTGTCTCGAATGAATCACTTTAGTTCTGTCAAATTTAAAACTGACCTACATTATGGGGATCTACTTGATTTTGCTGTGGTCCAATACCATACTTCAGTTGGCAAATGCCCCAATAAATTTTCTTGGTGCAACCTTGGATCCATCTACCTTTTGTCTTGGGACCGGTTCTCACAGACTAGAACAGAGGTGTTTTGGAAAGATGATGTCACTTTTGCTCAGGATTTTCAATTCCTGACTCCTGCCAAGCATTTACAGTGGATAGAACACATATTCTTTGAAGTAATTACTACACTGGAATGTAGCAATAATTTAATTCTCTATGGAAGTAACCTAAAACTACATCAAAATAGTATGTTCTTCCAAGGAAAACATACCCTTGAATCAAATTCTCTTAAATGGATTCTCAAAGTGCCTGGGTTGTTTTGATACTACTTTTCTTTTTTCTTTTGTATTTTTTAATTAATAATAAAAGACAGAATGAAACCAAAAGAGAATGTAAGAAAATAATAAAAATCAGAAAACACAATTTCTTATCAAACTGTCAACATCATTTTTATATAGATTGACATTTTGATTCTTATGTTTCTGTGAAAATAAAAGACTCAGAATAGTCTAAAGAACTCTGATAAAGGAACAAAATTAGAGCTCCTACCCTCCCCAATCTCATGATTTATCAAAAATTTATACTAATCATGACAAACTGGCATTAATACCAAAATAGACAAACCACCAAAGTACCAATATAAAGTCCCAAAATAGACACTCACATAAGAGACATTTGATTTCTGGCAAAGATGAAAAAACAATTAAATGGAGAAAAGATTGTACCTTTAATAAATATACTGAGAACACCTTAGATATCCACATGCAAAAAACTCAAACTTAATAGCACATCAAAAATTTCTTAAAACATCCAAAAGTCAACTTAAAATGGCTCATAGTGGGTTAGTTAAAGTGAAGTCAGATGTGACGTGAGTCACTGCTTGGCTGAAGTCATTCTCTCTGCGACAAAATATATGTTTTTTCCTTATCACACTAATGAAACAAGGCAATCATTTTTTTTTTTTTTTTTTTTTTTGGTACTGGGGATCAAACTCACGACTTCACACTTGCCAGGCAGACGCTTAGGCCACTGAGCTAAATCCCCAGCCCAGCATTGTTTTGACACTACTTAACAGGAAGAGGGAATGGGATGGATGCGTTGATGGGGTATAATTAATAACCTGAACTGGTAACAGTAAAGTATTTGCCTTAGATATTGTTAGAAGATGTAGGAACACATTGCTGAGTTCTGATCCAGTGTCTTGGAAAGCATCATTTTAAATAAGAGACCTTGATGCATAAGTTGAGATTCGGAAATGGTAAAATGTTCATATACATAATAAAAAAGAGGATATTTTTATATGGATTATGTGATAAACTGAAAGTTTGGATGACTGATTTTATTTTATTGAGTGATTGAATCCAAATGTACCTGCATCTAAATCCATATGGTGTGGTAAAGATCTACAGGGGAAGGTAATGAAACAGATATGATCAAAATATATAGTACTCACTGAAAAAAATGCAAAACTATGAGAGAGAGCAAGGTAAATGGGACCAGAGAGGTGGAAATGTTCAAAATATGCTGTGTGCATGTACAAATCTGCTAAAATGAAACCCATTAATCTGTATAACCAATATGCACTAATAAAAATAGACATGAAAAAAATCTATATGCCACCAATTTGGAAAGGATATCTTATTTTCACATTCTCCAATAATTGGCATTTTAACATTTTCAAAAATCCTTTCCCAATCAGGATTTCATTAGAATCTGTTTTTCCTATCTGCTCATAAGATTTGGCCTATATTAAGGCACTCATGTAATGAAAGTAGAGTGTGAGTTGAGTGTGTGTGTGTGTGTGTGTGTGTGTGTGTGTGTGTGTTAGGTATATGGGTTGTCTTATGAGCAATAAAGATATCTTTTTGAACCAAACTTAACTTTTAATGTGCATTCTCCCAGGATCGTGGAGGAACTTTTGTGTGTCTGACAGCCAAGTCAGATACAGCCTCTAAAGAAGCATATATAATGTTAAAACTAGGAACCAGCCACCAGGTACAAAGCATATTTTCTTTTGATAAATGCATCCATGAAATTTATCTTCATTTAATAAATGTTCATGGTGCATCTATTAAGTCATTTCTCTGCAAAGACAACAATGAGTAAAATAGGGAAAACTAGGAAACACTTTAATATGAATCAAAAAGATCAGTGGACTCCTCATCCAGCACTCTTCTCTGCATTATCTCAGTCTTGTTTTTGAGGTATTTTCTAGCTCTTTAAATTATGCAAAACTGAGAACATTACAAATGGGTCTTTTCATGGAAATACAAATGTCCCATGGAAAGCAATTGATCCTTGCCTTGTGGATATTAACCAATTTGGCCAGTTTTGTTTTTCTTTACAAGTTATTTTCCACATTTCTGAGGCCTACAGATTTTTATCTGTCCTTTGGATTCTCCTTTGAATTGTTTGCAACATCTTATGGATTCCTGCATTAATTGAAAACTTTTTAATAAACCCTAATTAAAATTTTTGATATGTGTGCATGTTATTTTTGTAAGACAGCCATATTTTTACCATTCTAAATAGTTTTCTTGTTGCAACACAACACACACTCCATGGAAGTTATAGGTATGCTAACCATATTATCTCCTAAAATTATACACTTGCAGGTTCTTAGCAGCTCAGAGTCTACAAGGCAGCCTGATACTATCTTTTGATCAAAGCAGAGTCATCCATGAAAACTGACATTTGAGTTGATCAAGTAGAGTTTATAAGGTATGTGCACCTATGTAGGTGGAGGGACAAATTCAGGAGCAAGCCAGTTTATCATGCACACAACTGGAGATCAATTCTCCCCAAAGGAGATTTCTGGTCTTGGGAGGGACGGGCATCAAACAACACTTCAGATAATCTGGGAGAGTTGGCAGCTACTATGGCTGCTGCTTCATATTAGGAGAGTCGGCTGGCAAGCCATCTTCAAATAAGAAGAGACCACAGGCTTGAGGAGATGGGAACAGAGAATCTAGGGCACGCAGTCTCTCTCCTAGATTTCCTGGGATGAGTGCTCCAATCACTTACTTTGATGATCAATCACAAGGTGTCCTTGAAAATACATTCACTCCAGGTCTTTCAGTAGTGTGTTTCATACGGAAGGTGCTTGATTTGTCTGTGTGACCAGTGTAGGTCACTAAACCCATATTCATCAAACCCTATCATTGTTTTAAAAGGGTAATTTCGTAGTTTCCTCAGTATTTTTTTCGAAGTTTGGTACCTAATGCTCAAATGTGCATAGGTAGGAAAAATCAAGACTCATCTCAGTCTTGTCTATTTTCTCCTTTTAGATTGAGTTTATAAATATCATATCTATCCTATTCATTATTTTATGCCCACTGACTATCATAGTGCTACCATATCATAGTGGTAAGCTGGCTATACACAAACAAAAAAAACCATGAAAGCATAAAAATTGAATTGTGATAATAGTCATTTAGCAAACAAGATTCTTTCAACAAATAAGATTTATTTGGCATTTATTGTGTTCCAGACAGTGTATTAAGAAATAAAGATACTGCTGTGAGTAATACAAGCAAACTTCTACTTTTACTCAATCTGTATTTTACTAGAAAAATATAAACATTAAACAGAGTACTTTTAGTCTCAGAGACAGGTAAAATGAAAGTAAAACAGAAAATTGATATAAAAGACAGTTGGGTTGTTTATTTAAAATTTATTTCTACATTTTTATTTTGTTCAGATCCTTAACCATTGAGTGGGTGTACTCTGATTAATAATTGGTTATAGTAATCGCATTCTCATTGGCATTAATTTTATAGTTGAGAAGGTGATCTACTTCTGGAAAGTGAGAAATGAAGCAAAGGGTAAGGCCTTGCCAGGGTAAGGCTTATTTGAATGATTTCTTTACTCTTCAGGTAAAATACACATATGAGCAATGGCCTTTTCCTCTGAAAAATTTGTATTTGCATATGATAGAGTTCTGAAACCTTTTTGCACCCATGAGGAAGAATAGGATAACAGTGGGACATATCCTACTTCTTGATTGTTCCATTGAACACTTATGTGCTATGATACATATTTTTTAATTCCACAGTTGTCTTAAATTGAATTTCCTCTACTTGTATCACAAGTACACTCATAATGACAATGAAATAGAACACAATGTGTGGTCAGGGGATGTGGATAGTCCAGCAACTCTGAAAGTTTCTGTCTGGTGTAGTGGTGTTTGGGCTAGAGACTTACATAGTGAGAAAAAAAAATGAATCCTCTAAATATCTGAGAGAAACAAATTCATGAAAAGGTGATATAAAGTCCAGAATCCCTAATTTGGTAACAAATTTGACATGTTCAAAGCCTCAGAGGGCCAGCTGAGGTGAGGAATGAACTGTCCTTATGAATCAACCAGTGGCATCATTTAAGATGCCCAAAGATGAAAGCAGAGAAGAAACAGATTTCAAAGGCTGACTACTATCTTCTTTCTAGAGATGGCTACACTCTAACACTCAGAATTTGTGAAGTGCTACCTTGTAACGATTGTAAAAAGGATTTAGTAAATGTGATTAAGTTTGAGATCATGTTATAATCATGGATTATCCTATTTACTCAAATGTAATTAGAAGAGTTCCCATAAAAATTCTTGTAGGATGTGAAGGATCCGATGTAGAAGACATTGTGACCACAGAGCAGAGGGAGAAAAGAAAAGGATATGTGTTGCGAAGTCATGAGCCAAGAAATGGAAGGAATCCAGAAAACACAAGGACACAAATTCTCATCCAGACTCCTTAAGAAATTAGCTCTGCCTACCCACAGCTTGCAGGCCCACAAAATAAACTTGGGGTTTATGTTCTCCACAATTGTAAGATAATATTGTATGTTTTAAGCTACTGATTTGTGGCAATTCATTACAGCAGAAATAGGAAACTCAAATGATGGAGGATTGTGTGCTGTAGAAAGCAGTTAAATCTAATGGTGGGATTTTGCTGAGGGGAGTATGGTAGGTGTGGAATCTGACTTTGGGATAGAAGAACAGGATTTGATACTACTGTGGTGATGGGAAAGGGGATTGTGGACACAGGGGTGGAAATGAAAGTGGTAACGGGGAGGGTGACTAACAATTGCCATTTGCTGGCAATTGAAGGGAGTTCCCAGGATATGGGAATTTTTATTTTAAATCAGAAATAGTCTTGACACTCTATCTGGAAGAAATTGCTGAATTGTTTGGGGTAAAAGACAGAGGGTAATGTTAGTGGCATTATCAACCAATGAATGGATAAAAAAGATTTATTGTTTGTTCGTCTGTTTTTTGGTACAATGTAGTACTACTTAGCCAAAAGGAAAGACAAACTTGGGACATTTATAGCTACATGGATGCACCTTGAGGCCATATTCTTACGTGAAATAAATTGGACACACGTATAAATATTGTATTGTCTCTTGGTGTGAAAAACTAAAAGTGTAATTAAGAACCAAAATATATCATAGATATTACGAAATAGGAAGACATTGTTCAAAAGGCAAGGGGAATGGGGAAGAGGGAAGGAGGGAAAGAAAACAGTGAGAGAAAAAGGATAAAAAGGAAACAAAGCTTGTAAATATGGAGGGGAAGAAGGGTCGCAAGGAGGGGAGGGGAATGAGGAAAAAAAAAACAAGTTATATCACATAGAGGTACAAATTCCCAATGATGAATGTGATCATTATGTATATTTAAATTGTAACAATAGACTTAATTTAAAAAGACAGAGAATCTGAATAACCCTTAGTTTGTGCAAGAAACTGGGTAAGTGGTGTCTCCATTTAAGGACATGAAAAAACTGAATGGGTAATATGCAGGAGGGGTGGTGAAGAGCCCAGTGACACCCAGTGGTAGGAGGTGGGAGACAGGATGACAACCAAGAAATGGTGCAGCAAAAATCAACTCATTCTATTTCATCATTTTGCTAAGTACTAGCCTTGAAGTTACCCAGTCTAGAGGCTATTTTTTCTTCATTTGAAATAATCACGATAACAGCTTTGTCCTTACAAATTGAGTTTGTCTTCCAAGGTGTTTGCTAGAGCTTTACAAGGAGCTTAATCAGTTTCACATGAATTAATGATGGCTATCAAATGGGGGAAAAAGAATGAATTCCAAATAAATACTTATTGCATAATTGAAGTTGCAAGAATCCACTATGAATAAAATATATTTGTATTTACAATGCATAAATCTAATGATGAAACTATGGGGTGACACATAGCTTCTTGATAAGAACCCTGAACAGTGTTAAATTAGTAATAGGCTGAATACATTTCTTAATTATGTCACAGGCATTGTGCTTGGGAATACCATTTGCAATAAATTGAGTCCCATTTGTATGCATGCAGCACAAGGAGAAAGTGTCTGTATTGTGAAAATTCTAATGTACTCATGGGAACACAGGTTAATGTCATCTGCTGCTTAAAATGAGTCCTTGGTTTCAGAGCTTGCAATTGTATTAAGACTTATCATGTACGCTTTCATCGAAGTAATAATTACTATGGATTTACATATCCTGCCACAAGCAGAAACATGAGTCCTTCAGGGCTTTTGGAAGGGGGAAGCAGTTATATGAGAACAATAGATATAGATAGATAGAAAGATAATAGATAGATCTTTTTAAAAATGAAATACAGAATTAAAACATTTTTTTCTTATTGAAATGCCTATGAAATATATGACAGTAAAATTACAAAAATGAAAAGCATCCTATAGTGGGTTAAATAGTGAAACAAACAAATGAAAGATATCCTAATTCTTGGAACTTCTGAATTTAATTTTAAACGGCCTTTGTAGATATAATAAAAATTAACGAACTCATTGGAGAGCCCTAAATTCAATGACAAGGATCTTTATAAAGAATGTTTTGGGATTTGAGACCTAGTGCAGAACAGAGCTGGGGCCTTCAGACTGCATGGAAGCTTTGTATAACAGAACATACAATTGAGTCAGAGGCACAAAGAGAAGAAAGGATGTAAAATATTGGAGGCAGATATTGGAGTCATGTGTGTCCAAGCCAAGGAGTGTGAAGAATCACCAGGAGCTTCTAGAAACTGGGAGAACTGTGGAATTCGGTTAGATAATGTAGTTACATGTAACAATTGAATATTTCAGTGATAGCTGATTCAGTGCAATAATTGAATTTGTATAATAATTTCCTATAATAATGGACTCCTTTTAATAACTGGTTCCTCATGCGGTAGTTAACTACTTATATGATAATTTTGACTGAAATAATTGCTCTTGTTTAAAATTAATTTGGTGTAATAATTGATCCTGTATAGTAATGAACTGTGTGTAATAACAGACTCTGTATAGTGACGATTTCTTTCTGTAATAATGATATATCAGTCAGTTTTTTATTTCTGAGACCCAAATACCTGAGAAAAGCAATTCGGAAAAGGAAAGGTTTACTTTGGCTCAAGGTTTCTGAGGTTCCAGTCCATGGTGAGCTGATGCCATTGATCTTAGGCCTGTGGTGAGACAGAACATCATGGTAGAAGGGCATAGCAGAGGAAAGTTGTTTAGCTTACAGTCAGGAAACAAAGACAATGAGAGAGCTGGATCAGAAGGAATTAGGGAGCCCCAATTCACAGTTCTATGATGTATTCCTTTTAACTAGGTCCCATCTCCTAAATTTCATGACCTCCTGATAGTGCTATCAAAATATTAACCCATCAGCGGATTAGCTATTGATATATAAGAGCCCCAATAATCCAATCACTTCCAAAAGCCCAACCTATAAACATATAAGCTTTTTGGGAGACATTTTAGATCCAAAGCATAGCAAATGGGCTTTCTAACTATAGGTTAAAAACATGCAAAAGCACTCCAATAAAGAGTCTCTTCGAGTTTCAGGCAGTAGAAAACGAATGTTTATCAGTTTGTGGTGCAGGAGAAAGAGGAAAATCATTAGCCCATGCACCTGGAAAGTCAGGAGGATACCTGACAACCAGCCCAGGCAGATCCACAGTGCCCATGAGATCTTTGAGATTCGACACCCCTTTCCAGCTCTGGTTTTTGGCTTTATTGCTAAAAGGTTTCACTCTCTACATGGTAGGAGATGACCCTAGGAACTCTTGTTTCCATGGCATACAGTGTTCTTTCTTCCAAGGAATTTAAGAAAGTCCTGTTTTCTTTCCAGCATCCATATCATCTCCCAAGGGTAAGTGGCCAGCCTGCTCTATGTGCCCATACCTGAGACTTCAGAAGCAGACAGCTTGATGGACAGGTATATCATTATCACAAGGGTGGGGCGTATTCACAAAGTAAATGACTATGGTGCAGAACAAGTAGGTAACAGATGTCTCCTGTTGCTCACAACTTGTGAGCTGCTGCCTCCTGAGGGATGAACAAGAGTTGTATGAATTCATTCCAGCAAGTTCTTCAGTTTTCAGGTGAACCATGCACTGTCTTTAGAACACTGATGTATCTCATATCCACATACTTGTTGGGCTAATTTTCAAATAAGCACTATTGATCTTATGAAGAATCTAATGCAAAATCACTGATGGCAACAAATTTATAGTAATAGTTTACGAGTTTTCTAAATTGATGGCTACTAAATATGTAGTGACTGTCCACAGTGCCTTTTTTTACTATATATTCTTTTAAAAAAATCTTATGAAATGCCTGTAAAACATGGAAGTGTACTGTATATGTTTTTTACCACGTATCGTGCCTTTTATACTATGATGTTTTTCTCAATGAAATATTTACAAATGTAGAAAAATATTGAAAATATTGTCTGAAACATGCTCAGATTTGGACAATGAAAATGAGGCTCCATGAAAGAATTCTCAACTGTCTTTATAATCTTTTCTCTTTTATTCTTTTTTTTTTTAATTTGAAAGAGAATAAAACAAAAGGGGGCAGTACAGAGCAGATCAGAACAGGACAACATAGGCAACACAGTACTTTACATTAAGACAACTGGACATCAACAGTAGCTAACACCATATCTCTTACTCTGCTATAGTTGAGCATAGTTTCAAATACAATAATATCAAACATAACACAATAGTATAA
>PVJX010023589.1:0-29105 GCA_004027295.1 Dolichotis patagonum | reverse complement strand
CACAGCTTCGAAGTCTTTCAAAGTTTTCAATCATCAGTTGGAATGGTGTTATCCTGTTTTGTTTGACTATATCATACTTGATGATATGAATAGCAGTTTTGAAGAAAACAAAACATTATGACAGCTATTGTTGATTTAATATCATCCTTCTTAGAAGTCCTACCATGCTTTTTTTTGTTCTACTACCATTGGTTCTATCACATTGTGTCTTATTGGAATTTGAGTATGTGTGATAGCTCAAACAAATTTTTTTTCTTTTTTATCAAAAATGAGATATTACAGTATCCATTGAACATTTTCTGTTATTCAGTTCAGAAAGCCCTGTAATTCTTTCACTCTATGCATGGCTTTATACTATTTGTTGTTTGATATTGTTGTATTTGAAACTATGCTCAACTATAGCAGAGTAAGTGATATGGTGTTAGCTACTGTTGATGTCCAGTTGACTTAATGTAAAGTACTGTGTTGCCTATGTTGTCCTGTTCTGATCTGCTCTGCACTGCCCCCTTTTGTTTTATTCTCTTTCAAATTAAAAAAAAAAAAAAAAAAAGACCAGCAGTTCCCCATTCTAAGGAGAAACCCTTAGGACACACCATCCAGTGTGCCATGAGCTAGGATGCTTTTGACTTCTGGCCTTGTGTGAGCTCTGCGCCTCTTGACTGGCCTTCTTCCAGATATCTTACTGTGTCACAAGGTGGCACTTTAGGCCGTCGCTGGCTCACAGTTCTAGAGGTCAGGAGTTAAAAGCAGGGTGCAGGCAGGGCTGTGATCCCTCTGGAGGCTGCGGGGAAGGTCTGTCCAGTTTCTCTCTCAGCTTTAGACACATACTGGCAGACCTTGGGCATCCCTTGGCTTCTGGACCCAACCTCCTTTCTCCTCCTGTTCTCTTCCCCATGCCTCTCTGCCTCCTCTCCTCTCTTACAAAGACACTGGTCGTTGGACTTAGGTTGCACCCTAATCCAGTATGGCCTCATCTTCCCCTGGTCACATCTGCAGAGACCCTGTTTCCAAGTAAAGTCACATTTGCAGGTCCTGGAAGTGAGACTGAACCTGTGTGTCTGAGCCTCAGTCTGGTCCCACGCGATGATGGTCAGTTATCTGCAAGGCTCGAGGGTCTCTCTCTGTGGCGCTCTCTCCTCCCTGGTCTTCTGGCCACAAACTCCAACCACTCTAGGTTCTGTGGGCTCTTGGCTCTGTTTCTTGGCACCCCAGACTCCCGCTGAGTCCGCCTCCTGCACCGTGGCTGTACACTGTCCAAGCTGACAGCTGGGCAGCACCGGGCATCTCAGAGTTACTGTCCTTTGTTAGCTGATGTTCACTGTGTCAAAAACTGGCTTCATTTGTTCCCAGTGTTTTGCTACCTGAGGCAGGAGGATGACCCCAGTCCCTGGCACAGCAGGGCAGCAGGGCCGGCACAAGTCTGAGCACCTCCATTCACAGGCTCGGTGTCACGTCAGCAGCACCACGCCCTCCCAGAAGGCTTTAGGCCACCAGCCCAGGTATGTACTCTCGACTGCACAGGGAGGTCCTGCTACTTCCTTCCAAGATTTGCGTTTTCCCCACTTTTATGAATTCACTGGGGAGTGCTTCTGTCTGTGGAGTGAGCACCGGTCCAGCTCTGCTGTCTTAGGAGACAGCATGTTACCAGTGTTTGGGTGACTTGCATGTGTCCCCAGGGGATCTTGGATGTGACTTGCATGTGTCCCCAGGGGATCTTGGATGTGACTTGCATGTGTCCCCAGGGGATCTTGTGCTGGACACTTGGTCCCTTTGTGGCAATGTTAAGAGGGGATGGGATTGTCAAGAGGTGGGGTCCTGTGGGAGGTGACTGGGTCACAGGCAGGTGCCATCGGGTCTCCTGCCGTGAGGTCCACCGGGAAGCCATCACCAGAGGCCAAGCCACAGCTGTCCAACCTGGGACTCTGTCCTCTAACACTGTAAGCTGAGTGCGGCCCCCACCCGCTCAAGTGCTGGCGACTGAACCCAGGACCCTTGTGCTGAGTTACATCCTCAGCCCTCTTTTAATGTTTTGAGACAAGATCACACTAAGTTGCCTAGGTTGGGCTCAAACATTCCGTCCTCCTCCCTCAGTCCTGCAGGGAGCGGAGGGCCGCTGCACTTTACAGCACCACCCGAAACTGAACTGTTCCCTGGCCGTGTGAACGTCCGGGACATACCAGCATCTGTGCTGGACCCCCTGCTCTGCCCTGTGGGTTTCAGTGCCCTTCTGAGTCTGACAAGACCAGCTCTTCTTCCCCTGGCACTTCCTCACTGCTGTTCCCTGGAGGCTCTACAAGGCCACCGTGGGGGCACCCGCCCCGCCCGGGCCACAGGCAGCGTCTGAAGGAGGTGTGACCCGGGGGAACCCGTGGGAGAGGCAGGCTCCCGGGAGGGCTAATGGGGCACCACAGGCAGCGAGGGAAGAGCGGCCACAGGGCTCTGCCTTGGCAGCTCACGCAGATGCCAGGCTACCACCATTCTTTAACCGGGTGGAATCCTAGGGTTCAACCCTGCCCAACCCAGGCCCAGGGCGCTGGGGAGCAGTGCACAGGGCTGCTGGACCCTGGAGAACGCGCCAAAGGGACAAGAGGCTGCCGCGAATGCTCCAGGCCACAGAGATTCAGACATGGACGCTCCTGGGAAAGGAGGAGCGCACGGCTCAGGCTGCTGACAGATGGACCTGGCTCGTGTGCCCACCCAGATGGGGACTTGATGCTCCAGCCCATGTGGAGCCACAAGTTTGCACCTCCTAGCAAACAACACCCTCGGGAGAGGCTGCAGGCCCGTCTGTGCCCAGGGTAGCACGAGGGGAGAAACACGCCATGCTCGGGGAAGCGCAGCAGGTTCTGGACCCCACGGAGGACCCAGCCGTGCACTGAGGCAGGGGCCGGAGCGGTGCCATGCCAAGAGATGCCCCTGGGGGCGGGAAGGAGGCCACTGCCCTGCTCCTCAGC
The DNA here is from genome assembly GCA_004027295.1 of Dolichotis patagonum. NCBI lineage: Eukaryota > Metazoa > Chordata > Mammalia > Rodentia > Caviidae > Dolichotis > Dolichotis patagonum. Next base: position 26,151 of record PVJX010023589.1, on the reverse strand, counting down.
ATTCAGCTGGAGTCCTGGCCGGTGCAGGAGAATAAGAGAATGAGGTAAAAGGCACAGCAGGAAGAAAAGAAAACTGAAGCTCCTCACAGATGGCACAGCCATGCATCCGGCAAGTCCCCAAGAGCCGTCAGTCTGTTAATCAGCAGTTAACAAGGTCAACAGACACAAAGCCAATACAAATCAAGCCTGTATGTACCAGCACAGGTATAAAACTTACCGCAAATACCTGCTATGTTTGAATGTGTCCCCAAAACTGCATATGGTGAAGACACAATCCCCAAAGCTGTATGTTAATGGTACATGGAGGTGTGACACTGGGCGGTGACTGGGCCATGACAGTGGCTACAGGGGACAATTTGAGTGACTTCCCTTGATGGCAGGACAACTGCTGCAACACTAGTTAAATTAAGGCTTATTTCCATGGACTGATATGTACAGAGCTATGGCATTTCTGCTGAAGTACTGATATGGAATCTCTAAGGCCAATCAGGCAGTCTCCTATTTCCTCACACAGTGCTCTCTATAAAAGATAGGAGCACAGCGGGATGGCAGAGCCAGTCAGCTCTGGGAATGTCAGCTGGGTAGGAGCCTCAAAATAAAGAGGCTATGAGTCCCCAGGGCACCAAAGTTTACTTATCAGAAACTGAAGCAACAGCCTCCAGTTCAGTTGCTACCTTAATTGAATTATGCAAATTGATTTCCTGCATGTCATTATCCTTGCATTTTGCAAAGATGCTATTTTCTCCACCTGGGAGCCAGCTCAAGTTACTCCCGAAGTTCCTGCCATCCTGTCACTCATGCCCGAGCCACCCTCTTCTTCACAGGATAATAAATTCTGGGAGAGGCCTTGGATCAAGGATTTTGTCCACATATCCAGACTTGGATCAGACTTAGGACCCTTTAGCTGCTGACAACTTTGAATATGTCCTGGTGTCTTTACCCTCCATGGGCTGCATTGGAGGTGGTAGATTGGAATTAACTTGCCGGGATTCCAGTAACGTCTCAACGGGATTACAAATATAACTTTTTGGATTGTAAGGGGATTACAATACTTGGATTACAATATTCAATATTTGGGTTACCATAGGCAGCCCCCACGAATAGACACCTGCACTCATGGATTCACAGGCTAGGAAGTGGCTTCATTGTAAAACTGAGCTGTCTGGTAAGGGCCTTGTGCCACCTGGGCTGCACTCAGCCCTGTGACACTGCAACCCGAGGCCTCCGTCTGGGGCAGAGCACATGCCCAAGCCTTGCTCCAGGACTTGAACTGAAGAAACTCCATTCTTTCCAAGCTGCTCAGTCAGTGGTAGTCCATCACAGCAACAGAAGAAGGACCAAGACAGCCCCGCTTACAACCGCATCCCAGTAGGTAGAGATATTTCAAGAAAGCCGTGAAAGACCTGCACCTGCAAGTCCCAGGAAATTATTGAGTAAACTTTTTAAAAGAGCTACACGAATGATAATTATACTATGTTCTGAGCTTGGAAAACTCAGTATTATAAAATGTCAGCCCTCTCTAAAACCGTCTGAAGACCCAATGCAACCCCAGTCAATTTGTGGGTGAAACTGACAGATCCTAGAACATTCCAGGGGGCTGAGAACACTCATGGCCCCTGAAGCAGGTGAGGATGGGGGGACCCCATCTGCCTCTGCACCTCCCCTGGAGAACGGGGCCCCCTGCACCTGCTTCCTGAGGGGCCTCCTGGCTGGTCCTCACTCGCTCTGCTTCTGTGGTCCTGTGTGTCTCCAAGGAGTCTGACGCCTTGGGCACCACGGGTCCTGGGCTGGGGTGCTGGCCCTCCCTGCTGCATCCACGCAGGTCTTCAGGTCGTCCACCTCTAGTCCACAGCGGTGTAAGGGACGAGGTCCGGTCCCTGGGGCCAGCAGCTTCTGCTTTCCCTACTGTCCCCAGCTTCACGGACCATGTTCACGCCCTCCACTCCACACTCCTGGGCTGGGCACACGGTGGCCTCCTGCAGATCAGCACAGGCCACACCACTGCCCGGAGCTCTGAACACAGCGGCAGGGATTGGGGGGGTCCTTACGTGGGCAGGGTGGCAGGTGGGGGGTGTCCCTTCTGTGGGACACCCCCTACCCGCCCACCTCCAGACCTCTGTGCCCTTCCTGCCCACCCGCAGCTGCCCTGGTACTGAGACACCTCAGAGTGGCCATGACTCCACAAAGGGTGCCCAGCCCCTCATCTTCCTAATGTGTGTGTGAGCCAGCTCTCACCCCTGCACCCCCACCGCACCCCCAGGCCCCAGGTGCCAGTGCTTTGGGCCCAGCGTCAGCCAGCTGGACACTGGTGTAGACACTGGACATGGAGGCTTGGACAGCCTGGGGACCCCAGCCCTGGGCCAGTAGCTCCCTAGAACCTAGCAAGAGGAAGTCTGAGCAGAGGTGTGGGGACCCCCCCCCCCCGCAGCACCTCCCGCTGCCCCAGGTCCCAGTGCAGACGGGCCTCCCTGACAGGGCAGCTCCCCCTCAGAGGGTCTTGGGTGGTCCTGGGGCTGCACTTGCTCAGAATCCTCCCGCAGGAGAAGCAGCGGGCTGCTGGGAGGGAGGCAGGGACGGGAAGGCCAAGGTCCTCTTTCCAGGGAAGCCGCTGCAGCCTCCCTTTAACACCGCCGCCCCGCCTCCCACCTCCAGGGAACCAGTTCTCTGGCCCAGGTTGAGCTGAGTGATGAATGGACTCCCCGCAGCCCTCGGCCCCGCCAGCATGGCTCAGCCTTCGGGTCAGCTGGTCGGGCTCGCCAGGAGGCCACCAGCCCCACTGGCAGCTGGACGCCTCTGTACGGGCCCAGCCTCGGCTCACCCTCCCCACAGTGCTGAAACGACCGGCCTGGCATCGCATGCGGTTCCTCCAAAACACTCGGGCAGATGACACCACCCTGGCTGGGATCACAGCTACCCCTCGGCCTGTGCCAGTGACCCCAAGAGGCCACGTCAGAGCCAGGCCAGAGGTGGGACGAGCTGGCAGGCAGAGCAGCTGCTGCCCAGCGTGGCCCATGGCACTGCATGGCCAGGCAGGGAGGTACAGCATCCCAGCACCCTCACTCAGCCCTGCCCTCAAGCCCCGAGGCACCCAAGGGACCCCCCAGAGCTCCGGCGGGGAGTTCAGAGCACCAGAGGCTGCTGGGAGGCAGGTTGGGCGGCCCAGTGGGGAGAAGGGCTTCCCAGCACTGGCGGTGGCCGGAGCACCCACAGAAAAGATGGGCAGCGTCAAAGGCTGCCCAGGAGAGCTAGGCCTGGGCGGGGGGGGGGGGGGCTGCCTCTGTGGCTTCAAGCTCCTCCAGGGAAGAGCCAGGCCCATACCCCCTGCCACCCCCAGCTGCCAAAGGGAAAGGCCTGGCCACTCAGCTCCAAACCCCTGCTCGGACTTCACCCCAGCACAAAGCCGGCCGCCTGCCCGCAGTGAGAGGCGAGAGCAACTGTCCACCCACCTGCCCTCGCCATACCCACTGCATCTCAGGGAGGGCGTGCCTGGGCCCTTCCTTCCTGGCCTTTCCTGCTCTTCCCTGCATCTCCTCGAGCCCCTCTGTGCGGCCCTCCAGAGGCGCAGAGCTGGTGGGGAGGCAGGAAGTCCTGAGCAGATGCATGGCCTGGCCACCTACTGTCACTGTGCTCCCTGGAGACCTCTCAGCAGGTACTTCACACCACCTTCACTCCCCATGCTGAAGCCAGAGCCTGGGGGACCTCACCCCACATCCCACCCAGCCCCAGGGCCACGCAATCAGCACTGCTCCCCTCAACTGCCCCAACTCCTGGGTACGCACCCACCACGCCTCACACCAGAAGTTTCTTTTCTCCCCTCCCTTCCTTCCCTTCTTTCCTTGTTTTCCTCTTCCTTCCCTTCTTTCCTTTCCAGCTGATGGAAACAGCGTGTGGCCTCCTACACACCGTGAAACCATCACCAGGGTGCAGGCAGTGAGCCCCGGAGACAGCTCCTGACATGGAGATACACAGCGGCCTGGACGGAGGGCTTTTCCCACAGTGACACACGCTGGTGGTGACAGGCAGCCCCTCTCTCCACGTCACTGTTCTGCGGTGGCCTCCACAGCCAGCACCAGCGTCCAGCCCTCTGGAACACAAGCTCTGTGGGCAAGCACTTGCTCTTGTCCTGGTTCTCGGCTATTACAGGGAAGGCAGCTGTGACACTTCATGAGTCTTCGCCTGGACGTGTGTGTCAGTCCAGACGTGGCTGAGAGGCACAGGCTTTGCTTTTGCAACAGGGTCTCCCTAAGTCCCCGGGGCTGATCTAATGTGCGATCCTCCTGCCTCGGCCTCAGAAGTAACTGATCCCAGCTACACCAGGCTTCGAGTCTGTCCTCTGCAGACTGAGGACAAACTCAAGGCTCAAGCTTCCCGTGGCAGGCGGCCACCTTCCTCTGCCCCATGGTGGTGACATCGGATCAGCTGCTGACCTCCGCTGCCTCCCTCGGCCGTCGTCAGACCCACACACCCAGCAGTTGCGTCCTGAGGGCTGTTGTCTGCGTTCCCGGGTGGGTCGGGGATGTGGGTGCCCACCTTTCCCACGGCCTCTCGGCTCTCCCAGGGGAGGCTGCTGGTGAACTTCGGGACAGCTTGTCAGTCTCCGACTGGCATGGAGCTCCACTCCAGTCTCCAACCTTCCGAGGAGCGCACTGTGAGCATGGCGCATCTCTCCATCCGGGTCTTCTTTGGCTTCTCTAGCAGAAAAGGACCTCACACATCCCTCACTAAATCTATTCCGGGTGTTTGCTGTTTTGACGCCACTGTAATTGGTACCTTTGTTAATGTTGTGATTGTTAAGGACACAGAAGTTTCAAGTAATTCTGGCTCCCCGCCTTGCAGCCTGCGGTCTTGCTGAGCTCACCTGCGCCTTCAGGGCTGTGCTCCTGGAGCTGCCCTGTGCGTGGCCACGCATCAAGGCCTCGCCTCGCTTTCTCCCTCTCCAAACCCAGGGTCTATCTCCTCTCTCGCTCTTTGGCCTGGGGAGTGGAGTGGGAGCGCAGGAGTGCACAGCCCACTCCTCTTGTCCCCAGCGGTGATCTCTAACACCCTCTGCCCCAGCCACAGACCGGCCTGAGGGTGCGGTCTGATGTGTTGTGGGACATGAAATGGCATTGGGTGGCATCAAGGGCAGTGCCAGTGTTCCATGGCCACACCTCTGCCACAGGGACCCTCATGTGGGCATGAGACCCAGCACCTAAACTGTGACCCTCCTGGCAGACTCAATGGACCCAGCAGAAAAAGCAGAAAAGCCAAAATTAAATCAACCACACTTACAAAGATTTCAGTGTAGCTTTCTTTACTATTTCAGACCAAGAAGGTATTGGTCACACCCAGTGTGCCTGAGCATGAGCTAATGAACCCATCTCCCTGGCCGTATTCCCAAGAGGAGGACAGAAAACCGCACCCTCTACAGCTCCCTGCTCCAGACATCGAAACTCAGGCTATTTTCCCATTGTTCAACATCACAGGAGCTATGAGGTGAACCCCAGTTCCTCCCGAAAGTCTTGGTGCAGCCTGAGCCCCTAGGACCCCGGAAAGTGACTGTATCTGGAAATTACATCTTCACAAGACTAGGCGAGATGGGGTCCCTCATGCAGGCCCCAATTCAGTATAACTTACGGGAAGGGGAGACTCGAGCCAGGGCAACTGTGCGGTCCACTCAGCAGGAGCCCGCCCTGCCTGCACCCGAACCTCAGCCTCCAGGGCTGAACGGTGAGGACTCCGTCACTCAAGGGTGGAGTGTGTGGCCCTGCAAGACAGCAGCCCCAGGAGATCAGGCAGCAAATGGGCGCAGCGCCTTCCAGTGTGAGTGGAAGCGAGCCTGCCCACACTGCCCACACTGCAGGTCATCAAGCCCTGCTGCAGGCGGGAACTGCAGCTCCAACTGCACAGGCGTTGCCCACCTCGGCCCCGACAGGCACCGTGTCCCACACGGACACAGAGGTGGCTGGGCCTGGATGGACACCCCGCCTGCAGCCACAACACACCAGGGTCAATGCATAACCCTGATGGAAACCCCAGCACTGCCCCTGCAGGGCAGGTCCCTGCCAGGACTCGGGTGTCTTGTCAGCAGCCGGCGGCAGCAACCTGTATGTGTGTCCCCACATCCCCTGGGCACCATGTCAGTGCACACATGCGCCTCCCCACGCCCCCTGGGCCTTCTCCTGCCTCCTCTGGGTGCGCCCTGGCTCATCTGTAGGACAAGGGTCTGGTGCAATCAGCAGGACTCCACCTGTACTCGGGGCTGAAGGGGTAACCCGGGCGCTCGGGGCTCTGAGCCCGAGCCCAAGCTGTCACCGGGTGCACCACGCTTTGGTCACAAACACCAGCAGGACCGCAGCTGAGCCTCTCTCTGGTAGCACTCCTGAAAGTTAGGAAACTTGGAAAAACAGGCAAAACAGATACAGATAAATTTGTTTTTAATAAAGGAGTTAATTTTCTTTCAATCCTCTATAAAACAATAGCAATTAAAAACTTCATTTTTTGAAAGTAAAATATTTACATATGAACAAGTAACTGTGCAAAATTTACATGAAAAAATGGAAAGACAGGGATTTCCTAAAAGATAAAATAAAAGGTGTAACAGTTCTCAGGTGCTGATAAAAATACTGGTCAGCGTTTCAGTTCACACGCGCGAATTAAAGTCTAATGTGAGATTCACACGGAGAAAGCCCAGGTATGTACAGTCATAAAAGTCCTATCATAGACAATTTAATACAATAACCTCTGAAAATATAAAGAACCAATTAGTATATTTGTAATAAAAAAATAGGTACAAAGAAGGGGCTTTGCTCTGGACGTCTGTAAAGTTGGCCCACAGCTTGCATACAGTCTCTTAGCAAAATAATTATAGTTTACATAGCCATTTTTATGTTATGTGCCAAAAATTATGTACAATTACTGACAAAATACACCAACCATTTTTCAACACTTGATTCACACTGAGAAACAGTCTCTTGATGATTCTTCTCAACTCTGATTTTATTTAATCTAAGTTTTCACTTTTAGCTAAAAAACACAGTGCAAGTAAAATATATTTATGCTGAAAAGATTCTCGTTTCTCTTAACTTTACAGCTTCACAAACTGTAGCAAATAAAATGCATTTGTACAGATGCCGAGCACATTCAGAGGGCCCCGCCGGGCGGGACCCGGCCTCCCTGCGCAGACGCACGGGGCGCAGCAGTGAACTGTGTGTTCCTGGGGAGTTCCGAGCGGGGTGGGGGGAGATAAATAGTCTAAAAATCAGCTGGCTTTGCCAACTGACTGCTACAAAAATAAAATAAGTGAAAGGAGCTTGTGGGCTGCAGACACACACCTAGTCAGTTAGGCTGAACTAAACCAAAACGCACAAATAAGGTAGAAACTGCTACGAGGTGACAGAGGGCAGCTAGTTATTTGCTAAACGATTCCATCAGTCTTTATATATGGCTTGTTTGGCAAGAAGGCCACTCAATCGAGGATGAGTTCGGGTTTAGCTGTCCTTTAAGAGTATCCACAGGCCTTTGTATCTCTGCTACAGAAACGGGTTTTCTTCCACACTGAGCTGATTTAGAAACAGGAGTATAAAACTGTCCATTTGTAAAGAAGTGGCTGTTTTTAAACAATATCCCATTTGCGTATTACAAAAAGGCGTCATCTGCAAACGTATAAAAACGTCCCCAGGCGTCTCAGTCAGAACGCCCGCTCCTCACGTCACTTAAGGAATGCTTTGTAGAGTAACAGCGAATGGCTTGTCTCGCGCTCGTTTTCTAAGCAAAATATGAGGTCCCTGAGGTTGACCCGCGTGATTCTCTGCCGCGTGAACTGCCTGGGGGCTCCCACGCCGGAGCTGCCTGGGACCGCTGCGCCCGGGCCAGAGCCCTGGGGACAAGAAAGGAGAAGACAGGTGCATTAGAGGCGCTCAGGGGTGGGCTGGAGAAAGTAGGGAAGGAAGGGGCAAGTCAAGTGTCTCCCGATGTGCCAGGACCCCCACTCTGGAGGCAGCTGGCACGGCACGGGGTCTCCAACAGGCCCACAGCACGCGCTGGTGGGCAGTCTGAATCCTGCAGGGCGAGGGATGAAGGCAGGAGACCCCACTCTAGGTACACACTCAGACCACCCCGCTTCCAGCCCCCAAAGCTCACACCTTGGCCCGGGGCAGGAGGACAGACAACGGTGCCCAGGCGTGGCCTCCCCTGCAGGAGGCACCAGGCCAAGGAGGGGTGTGTCGGGAAAGGACCTGATCCCAGGGAAGCCCTGAGGGCTGCACTGTGAGGGGAAGGAGAGAAGGGGAAGTTAGGTCCTGAAAGTCCAGCACTGCTCTGCATCGTCCTCAACAACCACAGCAAACGTGGCAGCCTGGACTTCACCACGCTGCCAGGAGAGGGCGCCACGACACCACAAACCACCTGAGAAAGCAAACGAGAGGGAGAGCAGTGCATAGGCAGCTGGAGGGAAGAGTGAGCTCCTGGCAGGACACAGGACAGCCTTAAGGTGGCGCTGTGCACACAGCAAACATGCCAGGGGGGCACTGAGGGTCAAAACCTTACCCTGATCAAAAATGCCCCAAACCTGAGAAACACTGAAGAAACAAAACCACCAGGAAGACCTGGAAAGATGGAAGGCAAGGCAAGGTTACCCTCCCCATGGAGCAACTCCCAGGCCGGGGAGAGGAGACCAGCAGTGAGGCGCTCTAAAGACTAGAAATGAGACAAACGGCGTGACGGGAAAAGCCCAGGGTCAGGAGGCTGCTGAGCCGTGCAACAAGGAGGGGGCGGGGCCGACAGCCCAGCCACATGGCGGACACAGCCCGGAAGGCAAGAGCAGAAGCCAGCACGCAAGGCATGTGGCAGCATGGGCACTGCACGGCGAAGAAGGGGGAGGAGGCGTGGTGGCCAGCCCACATCCTCAGCCAGGGAGGCCGCTGCTGGAGGCCAGCGTGGGCCCTGGGAGCGCAGGGTGCAGCGGGAGGCCTCTCCCACCAGGGCACCAGGGTGCGGGGAGCCTGGAAAGACCCGCAGAGCTTCAGACCAACAATCAGTGAGGAAGAGAAGCACAGGCTGGGCCATGCGGCCAAAGGCCTCAGCCAGGTACGAAGCTGCGCATCTGTAATGCCAGCAACTCAGGAGGCGGAGGATTGTGAGTTCAAGGCCAGCCCGCCCGACTCACTGAGACTGTCTCAAAAATACACAGAAACAATTTTGAAAAGGCTGGGAATGTCGTTGGGGGGAGGTATCCACTGTGTGACATGTGTGGGCCCCTGGATTCAATCTCCAGTACCACAAATATCAACCAAGTCAGGTTGCTCCACCTGCCCATTTAGAGAGAGCCTCTCCTCCTAGCTGACACAGGCCCATCACATGCTGGCCAGACACGCCCGAGACAAAGTGCCAGCAGCTGACCAGAGGACAATGAGCCGGCTCAGATCACAGCAGGGCTGCAGCTCCTGTCACAAACAAGGACCAGCAAGGTGAGCACAGAGAGGCACTGATACCAACAGCCGTCACACAGCACAGCGGCACAAAGCATGGCCACGCTGGCTGGCCACGCTGGCCAGAGATGGAGAGTCAGGCCCCCAGCACAGCTCAAGGTCTCACAGAGCTCCACGCCCAGACCACACACCTGCGCTCAGTCACAAAGCGTGGGCAGGTTGCCCACACAACCAACAAACACAAAACCTGCACCTGCTGGACAGCAACCTGTCCCCTAGGGCGCCCTGTAGAATGGACCTTGCCCGGAAAAGCCAGGAATATTTAGCTCAGCCCAGCACCCGCCTCCAGCGAGGCAGCAGAAAGGCAAAGTCATTGCACACAGCACTGCGCTGGGGGGCACAGCCAGAGGCACCCGCAGGATTGAGCCCCAATGAACCGTACAGTTCCACAGCTGAGGATGGCTGCGGGCGGGGACAGGGTGCACTTCGAGGAAGGAAGAAGACAGAAGAAAATACACAGCTGTCTAGTGAGTGGGGCCATCTGAACAACAAAGTAAGAGGCAGAACAGACTACAACCATAGCCCAAGCAAAAACCCAACCCACGCTAGGTCTCCAAATGAATGAACAAATGAATGGGGGCAGCTTTCTTTACGGAATCCCAGTTAACAAATGTAAACAGAAATAGCGGAAAGCATCACCAGGCAAGTTCCAGGTAAGAGCTGGTGCACAGATCATGGGACGCACACTGTAACCCCAGCACTCGGAAGGCTGAGGCAGGAGGATCAGTGCAAGTTCGAGGTGAGTGTGGGCTACAAAGTGAGACCCTGTCTCAAAAAAATCAAACAACAACAAAAAAACAAACAAACAAACAAAAAAGGCAAAAGGCCTGAAGAGAGTCCTTACAAGGCAGATGGGGAACAAGCATGGAGAAGATGCTCCACATCATGTGTCATCAGGGAAGTGCAAACTACAACGGCGCGTGAGGTGCCACTGCACAAGGACCTGGAGCGACACCTGGCAGGAAGGCAGAATGGCACAGCCACGATGGAAGACAAGCCAACCTGTGTCTCCAAAAATGAAACATATTCCCACCGTAGGACTAGTAATTAACTCCAGAGTATTTACCAAAGGCACTGAAAAGCCATGAGTGCACAAAAGCTTGCACACAGACGATGATAGTGGCTCCATTCATAATTATCAGACCCTGGGAGCAGCCAAGATGTCCTTCAGTGGTGCATGGACACACTGTGCTACCCCCAGACCAGGCTGGGTCATTCCATGCTAAAACCAAGTGAGCTCACAAGCCATGAGAAGACATGCAGGAACTTAGGGGACTCATGCGCATACAGCTGAAGGAAGGGGGTGCACATGGTACGCCCCGCTAAGGGACAAACCGGAAAAGGGCAAAGTGGTGGCGGCAGGGAGAACCAGTGAAGTGAGAAGAGGCTGCCAGGGGCTGGGCCAGGGAGGATGCGCAGGTGGAGCACAGAGCCGTCCGGGCCACCGACCACTGAACCCGTCGAACCCTGCACCTTCCGGGGGAGGCAGCAGCCAGCGCCTGCCCAGGACCACACGAAGGCACCGCCTGGCGGGGTGTGCGCAGTGTGGATACAGGGGTCACGTGGGAACTCTGCACTTCCTCTTCATTTTTATGTGAACCTAAAACTGTTTTAAAAATCCAAAACATCAATTTTTTTAAAAGTTAAACCCAGAAAACAATCTAATAAGGTCTCAGGTAAGCAGTATCACACCAATGTTTGATGGTGAGGAATGTATCGAAATTCTCTGTACCATTTTTTTAGACATTTCTGTAACTTTGAAAGACAAATGAAAAGCACAAGAGAAAATGATCTATTGCACAGAAATAATGCTAGCAGAGAAATTTTAAAATTCAGGGTATTCCTGGGTACCCCTAAAGTTTAAAAGAGAAAAGGCCAAGCAGTACACGAAAGAACTCCGCCCAGCGGTCTTGGGCAACCCGAGCTCTTCACTCAGTAGCACCCTTCCAACAGCGGCCTGCATCCTCCCGTGCAGCCGGGTCCCCGCCCTTACTCCAGTTAGCTGGACTATGTGTCCTTTGTCTATTCTTAGAAGTGAGTCCAGATAATTTAGCGCTCAGGTCTAAAGTTAACAACACCTCTCCCAAAACCCTCTTCTGTTAGCAGAGGGACTCTAGCAGCCAAAATGGCTGGGAAACAAATATACGAGAGAGAGTTGGGGTACAGGGAAGGGCCTGGGGTGCAGCCTAACGGTGCACAGCCTGCCTAGCACACATGAGGCCCTGGATTCCATCCCAGGCATCACAAAAAACAAATGTATGGGTATGACGGCAGCTGGACGATCACTGCCTAATCAGACACAAGCAAAGAAAGGCGTCAGACAGACAGCAAGGTGAGGGGCGGACCAGGCCCTGAGGGCTCCGTATGTACCCGTGGGGCTCTCTGGTGGGCACGCACTCCTGCTTCCTTATGCAGAAACGCTCCCGACATCTACCAGGAAGGCGTGGGGAAGCAGTGGTCCCGGCACGAAGGCATCAAAATGGCAATGTCCTGTGGCTAAACGACACTGAAGAAAACAGGAAGAGGTCAGAAAGAACAACATAAACCAGAGTTAGCAAAACTTAGAAATGAGGTGATGATGAAATCAAGAGAAGCTAGAATTGTGAGAAGCGAAGACCAAAAGGAACCCGAGTGTGGATCAAAATCCTGTGCCTCTAAACTTCAATTTCCTGAACTGGAAACATCCACGGGAACTCTCACATTTGCAACCCCATCCACTGAAAAGCCTGACACTCCAGAGACACCTGGGATCCCAGGCCCCATCCACGGTCTGCCAGCACCATTTCCCACTGTGAGGAGCAGTGCTTCTGAGGAAAGGACGCTTCCAGGTTCGGAGTGGGATGGGCATACACAAGCCCAGAATGCTGCAGCACTGTAGGTGCAAGGACTTGGGTCCATGTCCTGACAGGACCCAGGAGTTGAGCTGGAGATGCCACCCTGGCCAAAGACCGCACACATGAAGCATGCAGCTGGCCGGAACCTGTGGGACCCACTCATCACGCTTGTGTCAGCCCGACCCATCGAGGTCCAGGTCCACTGAGCAGCCTGACCATGGTGGCACAAATGGATCTGATCATCTCTTCCAGCCATTCTCCTAGCAAAATTAACAAAAAGCCTATAAACAAACCCAGTATGAATAATCTCTGTCCAAATATGAATGCTGAATGCCAATGAAATATGCCAATATGAATACCAATGAAAGCAATTACAACAAGAAACAAATTTACTTCACTGAAAGAAATTACTCACATTTGTGAATCGTTTATCAATACCTAATTCTCTAAATTGTAACATGGAAATCCCTAAGTACCCAGTCACTGGTCTATGTAAATATGCAATTACAACAAGTAAATGCACTTAATGCTGTACCACAAGCTAACTGTGTTACAATTTTTGCACAATTTCAACGTTTTCCTGAAGGAGCTGTAATACGGTGACATTTGGGCTGCCAAGTCAATGCCTTCCTTTGCGTTACTGTAATCCAAGGCCCCTGAGAAGGGACACACGTTGCTTTGATGCTACATCACGTGTGAACCACCAGCAATGGAATCCAAGAGCCGCTTGGTGGCAAGACACACAAATTACGGCCCCACCGTACACATGTTAAGTCCATGAGCGTCTAATGATTCAAAAATAAACTCAGTGGTCACTACTTGAAGGTGACAGGGAGTCAACTCTTGAACCGGAAAGGCAAAGGAAGCCCTCAGCACACATCCGGTGCTCTCCACAAACCTCATGCCTAGGCAGACACACACTGGCCGAGGGCAAAGTTTGCTGCAAAATCACCCCAGCTAACAAATGAAAACACAGTCACGCGCTCTGAATGCACAAGGCCCTGAGTTCACACTCAGTGCCGATGAAAAAAGTGGCGGCAGTTTACAAAGCACCAGAGCTCCCACAGCTCCAGGGCCCGAGCATGCAGGTGAGTGCAGAGCAGGCCCTGGACCTCCTGGGAAGGGGCCCAGCTGCCAGCAGAGGACAGAGTCCTGGCTGAGCTGACTACCAGGGCGTGGTGAGCACCCCACTACCCAGACACAGCAGGCCAAAGCACAGCCTCGCACAGTAGAGGAAAGCAAGCAAGGGCTATGGTGGAGCGCGCATTAAACAGACTTGAAAAAACGCCAAGTGGCTCGGTAAAGCACATGGGTGCGAGCTTCTGGGCTGCGCAATGGGGACCATCCATGCTGGTGCTTCTCTCTGGCTTCACAGCAGTCACAACAGCAGCTACTGTGGAGGACGGAGAAGGGCCACCAAGGCTTCTCCGGCACTGGGGAAGTCCAAGTGCTTGACCCGGTGACGCTCTGCAGCAATCTCCACCGAGGGTCACATGGGCAGACACGAAAGCAACCCAGCAAAGAAGTCCAGCAGTGTTTTCACGCTCAGCACCTTCCCCTAAGCGCACCCAGGCAGCGCATGTGAGCACATGCCTGGGAGCACGTCCCAGGCATCACTCAGGCGGGAGTCATTTCAACCAGTCAATGCTGGTGCTACATACACTTGATAAAATTGTTTTTATATTTCCTGTTATATTCTTATAAAAACTAACCAAAAAATATGCAATTTTTGGTCATCCTGTACTTAAATAATTGTATTGGGAAGCAGTTAACACCTCAAAGTACAAGAAACTTCCAGCTCCCCCTCTAAATGTATCGGACACTGTTCACCTGAGGCCTTCCTAGAGTCTGAAGCTAAACGTCTGGGTGGACACTGCCATGCCAGGTAGGTCCAGTTCCGAACCAGCTGAGCCCCACGCACCTGTATTTCCTTCTCACTTCTGACCCGCCCAGGAACCTCACTGCAGTGAGCCTCTGACTTAGAGATTAGAGCAGATTAGAGCTCTTCTCATGGCACGCACTGGAGGACGGACCAAGCGCAGAGGAGCTACGTGTCTGCCAGACACTGTCTCCACTGCACTGCTAGGCGCTTCCTGCACGCATGGCAGTGCTCAGTGGTGCAGGACAGTTGGAGACCTACTGTATTTCTGGGTGTGTGTGTGGCTTTTTTACACTTTACACTGTGCGTTTGTGTCAAAGTGTGTAAGACTCACTTTGTGGGACTGTGAACGTTCTCCGAGGACGGAACTTGATCCTACGTCAAGGACTTAACTCTATGCAGGCCTACTGGCCTGAGCTCAGACACACATTTACACAAAGAAGCCCGCCGGGAGGTCTTCCCCCCGCACCCAGCGCCTTCATCTAGCCCGCACTGGGAGGGCTCTGCCTTACACTCTGCGGCACCCACTCCCCAAAGCCCAGCCTCCGTGCCAAAGCAGCACTGCTCAGGGGCCAATGCTGGCACCTGGGCAAACAGCACCGAGGTCTCAGTACATCACGGGTCCCAAACACTTTCAACGGCTTCAGTGGGGTGGGGGTGGGGGAGCACTGTCCTGTGAGGTCACCAACCTGAACCCACCCGAGTCCACTCTCACACTGGTGAACTAGGTAGGCATGACCGCCCAAAGCACAGCACACAGCAGATGCTCTTGGGCTGAGGACAAAACAGCACCACTGGGGACCAGGCCGAGTGCGAGGAAGGAGCCCATGGCACTGGGAATTCAGCCTGCCTGACACACAACCGACCGAGATGTCAGAAAGACGCCTCCCTAGGACTAAAGAATCCATATCCTACAGTGAGAACCACACAGCAAAACCCACCCGAGCTCAGACAGGAAGAAGAAGGGTCCAGCTAGGACAGCAGCGCTTGAGAACCACTGTGACCTTCCCGCAGATCCTCCCGACCAGCGTGACAAAGAGAGCCCACAGGAGCACGGGCGGAGCAGCACTGCTTGACCACCTGCTGCAGCGAGCTGCAGTATTCTCCAAAAACATGTCCCACCGCCGGAGCAAGAGGCAGTCAAGAGACGTCAAGTCTGAGGTGGCACAGGTTCTGGACTTGAAGCAAACATCAGCAGCTTTAATAAATACGTTCAAAAGAGTGTGGGAAAGCATGGTCTCAAACAGGCAGGCAGAGAACCTCAGCTATGGATTTAGAAACTAAAAAAGATTCAAACGGAAACCCTAGAATTGAAAAATACACTGATGAATGTAAACTTCAGTAGAGTTTAACAGACAACTGGAAATGGCAGAGCTCCAGCTGGTCAAGGAACTGGAAGACAGAACAGGAAAAATCATCCAGTCTCGAGAATGGAGACAACTCTGAAGTAAGCGAAAGCAAGTTTAAAGACCTCGGCAGCAGTATCTACAGGTCTATGAGTACCTGCAGGCCCAGCAGAAGAGAGACCGAACGGAACAAATACAGTATTTGAAGAAATAATGGGCAGAATGTTTCACATACAGGTCTGGGTGGCCCACAAACCTGAAGCAGGCGAATACCGAGAACCACACTTAAAGAACCACACTTAAACACCGAACACCCTTCCGGAGTAAAGGTTCACACGTCAACAACCAAGGAGGGAGGCACAGTAGGGACAGGGAAGAAGGATGAAACAATAGGGTCCCAGGGAGTGAGGGACGACACCCTGAAAATCTTGCAGGAAACAAATCAATCAGCCCAGCATTTTATAGCCAGTCAAAATATCCCTCAAAAAGAAGGGCAAAACACAAGGATTTTCTGTTAAACTAAAGTAGAGGGATTCCACTGCCAGCAGACCTGTATTACAGGAAATGCAACAGGCTGACTTTCAGGTCAAGAGAAGTGGCGTGGATAGGAATGGGGGTCTATAAACGAAACAAGGACTCCAGAGACGGCAACTAAGGCATAAATATGAAAACCTATATGAAAAATATGTTTTCCTTCCTCCAAACTGTTACTTTTAAATAAGTAATTAACAGTTTAAGGCAAAAACAATGCAGCCAGGACTGGTAGTGCACACCTGCCATTCCAGCACTCTGGAGTGGAGGCTGAGGTGAGGGGACTGCTGAGTTTGAGGCCAGCCTGAGCTACACAGTGAGACTCTGTCTCAAAAGCCACAACAATAACAACAGTAATACACTAAGACTGGATTTAGAACTGTTAGTGGGACAGAGATGACAAGAAACATAACCAGCAACCTATAAAGCCTGGTCACGGGAAGTAGCTCCTTTCCCTCCCACTGGTCCAGGTGGGACAGTGGCAAGACACAGACCCCACGTTCCTTGCAAAGTCAGTCTAACCTCAGCATGCCAAACCACACTGCTCACAGACCCTGATGCACAGAACTTTCGCTCATGTGATGTCCACAAATGACCCGATGTGAGGGCCAAATTCCAAAGGCAAACCAACGCCCCAAGGCAGGGAGATGACACATGAGGTCCAAGCACACCCACGAGTGTCCACCCGAGGAGGGCAGCTCCGGCCGCTCTCCTGCATCCCTTCCCGACCTCTCCCGCTGCTGCTGCTGCTGCTGCTGCTGCTGCTGCTGTACCTCTGCTCCCGATCCCGGCCCCGCGCAGTCCACTTTCCTCTTTTTCCTGGGCCCGATTGCCGCCAGTGCCGTGAGGTTGGCGTCCCGCTGTCGCATCTGCGCCAGTTCCTGCTGCTGCATCTTTGTGTTGGAAAGGAAACAAGGGCTAGCGTTTCTCACGTTTTACTTACTGAAAAAGCAATATGCAGGCATCAAAGGGCTTCCTGACATTTCCTAAACTGTGACTTCTTTAATGTTTTGGTTTTTTTAACAGTGAGCATATTCTGTAACCAGAAAAATAAGAATGTTTAAAAGCAATCAATATTCATTTTTAAATGCTCAGGAAATAAAAACAAATTTTAGCACAAAGACTAAATCCCAACCCCAAAGAAATCCCTGCTAAATTGAGAAACAGAATACAAACCATCTGGACAGGAGAATACCTTCCACTTGGCATTCTCTAAATCTTGAAAATTTTAAACAGCTATATCAACACCCATGTTCTGAAATTCCAGTTTCCTTAACCATTCTGGGCATGTAGGACGACGAGCTTCAAGCGTGCAGGGAAGACCCCATGATTAAAATGCTTACCTCTTTTGCCTTCTGTTTCAACCGTAATTGTTCTGGATCTTCTTGTCTGGATCGAGACTGTTTTAGAAACAAGTTAGAAAAGGAAAATAAGTTATTACCCACTGTATTTCACCTAATGAATGTTATCTTACCCATCTAGCTCATATTAATTGTTTTTTAACACCCATAGCCAAAGAATGAAAATTTAGATTGTGCATCACGGGGGAGCCTTATTAAGCAAATTGGAATCATTCCATGATGGTAAGACATTAGGGTACAATCTTCAACATAATGTTCCCAAGCCCAGGCCTCAGGTCCAATGTCACTCGACAACAGTGGACCAGGGCACAGTCTCACAGGCTCTAAGCTCAAGAACTGGTCTTTCTCAGCAGTGGGGGAAGCCTATAACCCTTGTTTCACAGCAAGCTTCACCACGGAATTAGTCTCCATCTGACAGTTGACAACGAGAAGTGACACACTTGGCCCCAACTGTTCTACAGCAAAGGCCAACGTGACCCTGGCACACAGAAGACTCGCATGTACCTGCACGGAAGTTGGGCAGATCTGGGGTGGGCGAGGGTTAGGAATCTTAAGCTCCACGTTTCGGGAGCTTTAATGTCCCCTCTGCAACCAGAGCCCGCGAATGACCAAGGCTTCTCTCTGCAACCCTACTTATTCCCACATCACCTTCCAGCCTTTGGCCACTCTGCCTGTGTGTGTGCCGGGGGAGACGAGGGCGAGCCTGAGACAGAGAAGCCCAGAGAGCAACGCAGGTACTTGCCTTTGCTGCCCGCATCAAGATTTCCCTCTCTTGTTCATCTTTCCTCTGCTTTTCAATCTGATCAAGCTGTTCAAAAAATTTGAGCTGAGCCCGAACATCACTTGCCTGCTCATATCTGTCATCATCCTACAAAAAAGGCAGAAATGCTGTCACAAACCTGAGAGCCCAGGAAGCGAAGGTCTGCTTAGCACAGCCAGGCGATCTGTGCACAGCTCCGTGCCACCCTCCCAGCCCAGCCCCCTGCTGCTGAGCAGCCCTGGCCACCTTGCATCTCGATGGCCGTGTTGGCCATCTCAGGGCCTCCCAGCCCGTGTCCGCTTTACACACTCTGACACTGTCTGGTTCTTTCTATGCAACATTCACATTTTTCTGCAGTAACACAGAAGCACTTGTAAAGCACAGTGGCTGAATGCAGTTTTCCAAATTCTGTTCAGAAGGTCCCAGCCCAGAGTGCAAGCAGCACCTGCCAGGCACAGTGCCTGACTGCCCGGGAGCTCCCAGAACCCTAGGGGGAGCTCAGCCCAAGAGAAGGACCCAGTGCCAGCTGCAAGGCTGGGGTTCAACAGCGCATAAGACTCCATGATCTTAAAAGGTGAGCCAGTGCAGTGGAGCACACCTGTAAGCCCTGGATGCAGGAGGCTGGGGCAGAAGGGTCCCAAGTTCAAGGCTGACCTGGGCTATGTTAGTGAGTGCAAGGCCAGCCTGAACTACTGTAGAGAGACACTGTTAGAAAAGAAAAATAAGAGATGGGAATGTAGCTCAGAGGCACTGCACCTGCCTGGCAGGCACAAGATCCCTAGTTCAAGTCCCAGTACAACAGACAGACAGACAGACAGACAGAAAATCCCACAACACTTAAGAGGCAATAAGTAGCCAGGTGTGTATGGAGGGGTGTGCATAGCTGTAATCCTAGCACTCTGGGAGGCTGAGACAGGAGGATCACAAGTTTAAATTCAGCCTGAGTCACTTAGGAAGAGTCTATCTCAAAATAAAAAATAAAAATAGCTGAGAACATAGCTCAGTGTGAACGGTCTGGATTCAAACCCTACTACTGCAAAAAATAAAAAATATAAAATACAAATAAAAGGGTAACAGGTTTCCCTTCAAGGCGAAAACCCCTCCTACGCTCACTGCCCCAGGTCCCAGGCCTCCTCCTCTAGCGCGGCTCTGTGCAGCACCTGAGGGCCCCGTGCGGCCGACTGAACAGCTCAAAAGCGCGCACGTGTCTGGGACACCACGGCCTCCTCTCAGCAGCGAGCAGGGGGCTTCCAGACAGCCCCAGAACAGGAATTGACAACAGAAACACATTCCTCTCAGGAAAATGGCCCCATTACCTTATAAGAGAAGTTTTTTTGCTGAGCCGTTTCTGATATTTTTTCTACAAGATTCTGTAGCCTTTGCTGCGTGGCATGGGATACGTAACTTACTACATCTGGATGCAATTCCGTTATGCCGTGCTTTTTACCTAGAGGTCAAGCAAGAAGAGAGTCTTTTGAAACCATTCGCGCACCTTTCCTCACACTCCACCGTCTCCCCTCCCGCCCACCAGGTGCTGCCCTGCACAGCGCAGGCAGCCAGGCAGGCAGGAGGCAAGAGCTGGCCCGCACACTCACAGGGAAGCTGATTGCTGCCAAGGTCAGGGACAAGGACCCAGCAAATCCCAGGGACGGCTGGCTGTGAGGGACGCGCTCACCTATTTCCAATATCCTTCTCTGTAAAGGTGCAGGGAGGAGGAAGGTGTCATCTTTGCACGACCGCGTCAGTGTGCCCACCAACTCGGAGTTCGTGGCCAATATTCTCGCACTTTCTTCTGAGAGGTTTACTCCAGCCATCGACGCAACATCATTAATGTCATCGTCATCCCTAGAGAAAACAGGAAACGAACATCACAGCTGTCCTGGAATCCAGGAGGACAGCACTGAGGCTCTAACTTGGTGGCAACAAGAACAGAGCGGTGTTCCCGTGGAAATGCACCCTATCCTCCCACACTGGAGGCAAACTGTGCCTGGGAAGCACCTGTGTCTGCAGGAGACCAGGACACTCGACTGGTCCCTGCTGCACCCACCGGGAACACTGGACTCTGCACCATGTGAAATCATCTTTACAAAACCATAGCAAACGTGAATTTATTTTAAAAATAATCTCAAACTCAGAAGAGGCAGAGAGCAGCACAGAGAATCCCCTGGTCATCTGGGAGTAAGCTGTGCAGCCGACGCTCTGCCACTGGACACTTTCTGGGAAGAGGGCAGTGACCCGCAGCCATGAGCCCCTGCTCAGCCCTGCCGCGTGCGAACAGCAGCACCAGCAAGTGGCACCCAACAGTGCTGCCCTGGGCACGAGGAGAGGCGCAGGAAGGGCACACCCAACTCTCTGCCACCAGCTGCGTCCAGGACAAGGGACCCCAACAGAGAAAGCCCCATGCAGCAGCCCAGGCCACCCCTGTGCAGCTGGCGTCCAGGACTGTCCTTGGCAGGAGGCCCCTTCGTCTCCTCGAGACACCCTTTGCCACTCCTTGAAGCCTAGGGGGTACAGGGCAGCTGTCTCCCTGCCCCTCCAACAGGCAGGCCCGTCCCCAGCGTGCACCATGGGCACAGCCCGGGTATGGCCTGCCTTTTCCTGGGTGACTGACATCTCGGGGAGATGCTCTGATGCTGGTGTGCATTCCTCAGTCCTCCTGCCAGCTCCATGTGTCACTTGATGGTGGTTTTTACACAGGCTCCGTGGTGCCTGCCGGCGACCCTGTATGATCCTACCGCCCCAGCCTGGGTCACAGGAGGCCGGCTGCCTCTCGGGCCTCATCCCGAGCCCCCGCACTGATGTAACAAGGCAGCCCGGCGCAGCCTGCCTTTCCCTTATACCAGGCTCGGCATCACTTCTTTTCCAAGGAATCCTATTTCTATTCGTGGACGTGTCCAGGCTCTTCTGGGGGCCAAGCATCGCTCACACCTACACCCGCAGCTGCTAAGTGTGCTTCACTGAGCCCAACTCTAACCCAAGGCTGCTGCCTCACTCCAGCTGACCACCCCCCCAGCACCCTCCTCAGCAGGACGAGGTCACAGTGGCTGGGTGCTCCGGTGTGTGACTGCTGACCTGCACATGTCCCTCACCTGCCTTCCCACCCAGCACAGGTGAGTAGCCTCCTGCTGGACCACACCTTGTCCTGTCTGGGCTCCAGGCCTACTCAGGCAATGGGGGCTTCTCAACAAGGCCCTGCCACATCACTTTAAGAACATGCTAGGTTTTCTGAAATGTGCACACAGCCCACAGCTCAGTCACGGTGAAGAGGGCTCCACAGCCTCTCCAGCACAGGTCTCAGAGAACTCTGCCTCAGACTGGCTACTCACGAGAGGCAGGGTTGTGGCCTTTCCGGAGCTGAGGGGGAGCTGACGGCACACGAAGCACCATGCTAGGACAGCAGCGACCCTGAAGTTCTGCGCCGCAGCGTTCCGCTGCATGCATCGGCTGGGCCGCTTTACCTTCTGCTGGGGAGAAGGTGCCTCCCTAGCCCACACCGGTGCTGGGACACAGGTACACATGCTGAGGTGCAGCTGGCATCAAGTGGAAGGAGCAGCCACGAGGCTGCCTCTGCCAGGCACCACAGCCTCGGTCCTTACCGAAATGAACCTCCCCCAGGCTCCTTGAGCTTGTTCTTCTGTGCAGCAGCTGCTTGTGCAGATACAGTAGAAAGGGCTTTGGTTCCAGGTAACACGGTGGGTTTCACAACAGGGACTGCCAAGCAAAAGAGAGTGGAGACCATGGAGGCTGTTAGCATAGCACAACTGGCTTCAGCACTGTACGGGCCCCAGGAGAAAACCGTCACCTTCTGAGCAGCCACAGTAAGTTTTGAAAAGCCTTAAACCAGCATTGATAGCCACACACTATAAATGACATCACTGATCACGTACCTAGAATGGTTAACATGGCGAATTTTATGATATATATACATACTGCTACAATAGGAAAACAAAGCATAATGCCCAACAGCCGGCTCTGGGAGAGGCCCTCTGTGCTGAGCAGCCGTGGCCCTGGGCCCTCACCTGGCTGCAGCTGGTTCAGCTGGATCTGCTGTGGTGTGGTAAGCATGATCCGGTTGTGAGGCTGCCGCAGTGCGACCATGGGCGTCTGCGTCAAGGTCACCTGTGGGGGCCGAATCAGGGCTCCTGGCTTCGGAGGCTGCTGGATCACCTGGGACAGACGGGCAAGGCCAGTAAGCACACTTTTCACAGGCTGCCATGACCATTCCACAGCCCAGGCTCTTCCCTTCATCTGTCCCACCACAGTCACCACTCCAGCTATAAGAGCCGGCAAGACCCAGGGCCACAGAGAAGCCCAACCATGCCCTCAGCTGCTGCCCCACAGGCAGGCTCCAGGGCATCCGGAAAGGGTGAAACAGGGTGATGCCAGGCCAGCGCCATGGCACAAGGAGCATGCCAGGTGCGTCCACTGCTTGAGAGCTACAGTGGGGGCCCAGGCCAGTCCTGGGGGCAGACAAGAGGCAGAAAGCTTCTGAAACACGGAAGAGTGGCACTGTTCCCTGGTGACCAAAGATCAATCCCCCCCATCAAAGGTTTTTATAAGAACCAAATGACTTTTGCACTGAAGTAGGGGAGAATTTTCAAGTCTTTCCCTGAACTTGGCCCCACTGGCCCAGCACAACCTGTCCTCCTCTATCACCTCATACACCCTGTTTGGGCCAAGCATTCATGCAGCTGAGCCCCTCCCCAGTCTGCCCTCACCCTGCACAAAGCAGACTCTAGGAGTAGGCAGCATGAAGCACTTCCTATGTGCCAGACCCTGCCCCCAGAAGCAGGACCCAGAGACAAAATGGGCGGACTGTGCCGAAAGCCACCGGCTCTGGTCTGCGTGGTCTTGCCACAGACCTTTGGGGCTGGGTCTTTGGAGTTTTGTTTCTAGCTCTGGAGGTGCCTGATGGGCAAACCCTACATCATGAGTCACTCACAAGTGCAGGGACATGGCCTGCACAGAGCCATTTCTGCAACGCCACACCAATGAGCAGGTACACTGGACAGGCTGAGCCAAGCAGTCCCCACACCCACCCCCGGAGGCCCCCAAGCGAGCAGATGGACCATCCCCAGAAGATGGCAGCACACAGGCACAGCCAAGACCCAGGACGTGGCGCACAGCACTAAGCTTGCTGCTGGACACAGCGTGTTTGCAGAAAGAAAGCTGCTGGTGTCACTGGCGGAAGCAAGCACCTGAAGCCAGAGCCTCCCAGCAAAAAGCACGACCTGCCCCGGCGAGCTCCCCCTCAGCAGCACTTGCCTTCCGGGTTAAATGTGCCCCACTGAGCTCCCCACAGGACCCTTCTGTCCTTGCACCATGCTAACGCACAGGGCCCAGCAACTGCTAGCCTTGCAGTATCAAAAGGCACAGGGGCAGCTGGGGATTTAGCTCAGTGGCTTAAGCGCCTGCCTGGCAAGCGTGAGGTCATGAGTTCAATCCCCAGTACCAAAAAAAAAAAAGGCACAGGGGCAGCCTTGCCCTGTCCACACCTCCCCTACTGTCCCCTTCGCCCGCTCTCCACACTAGCAGTGACGGAAAAACAAATTCAAACTTTAACGAAACACATGAGTGAGCACCCTAGTGCAACCTGAGGTCACCACAGAGCCCCATCCTAACACACAGGAGGGCCTGTGTGAGGGAACAGCCTGCATGGTGTCACTTGATATGCCTCTGCTATATTCCTAACAGCCTCCCACACTGGGTGGGCCTGCTCTGCCTCCAGCAGGGGGTACTCAGAGGAAAGGTGGGCCCAGGGAGGAACACAGCCTTGTACTGGGGAGCTGAGAAAGTAACCATCAACAAAGGCACTGTCGCCCCCGCAGCTCCACCAGCATCTCCCAGGCCACACCGTCACTGTCGGCTGTTCTGCCCTATCTCCTGCCGCAGCGCGACTGTGGCTCCTCCTACCTGCCGGCACCCACATCACACTCACTCGCACACAGTCTGCTCACACCAGTGACTTCCGACAGCCCAGGCACACATGTCCATGGGCCAAAGAGCTCCCTTTGTTTACTGAGAACGAAACATAGAATTGCAGGGCCTCAGACACTAATAGAAACTTTAATTATGTAAGAGAATACCCGAGCTTCTTCCTAGCAGGAGCCTCCCTGCTGGCTCAGCAAAGGGTTCTCCGAGCCGTGGCTGGATATTTAAAGAGGATGGCGGGAGTGCCCCGCAGCAGGAGGGCTGCGGGAGACCAGCAAGGCTCGCGCCTTCATACCAGCGGGGCGGGCTGCGCCTGCTTGCCAAGGCCAACCTGTGTGGGCTGCGTGAGGCTGATGACGGGGGGCTGGAGGGCACTGGTCACAGTGGCGGCCGTCTTCCCGGCCGTGCGCTGCACCGAGCTGCTGAGCACCACGGCTGTGAGTGTGGTGGTGGCCTGGGAGGCAGGAGGCTGCTGCTGCTGGCTCTGCTGGATGAAGGCCGCGGAGTCGGGGGTCAGCTGTCTCAAGGCGGGTAAGCTCCTCTGTGGGAAGATGGACATGCAAAGTCAGGGGCAGCACGCTCGTTAGCTTTCCACGCGCACCACGGCTTTCCTCTCTAAGATCCAGACCACCCCCAGCTCCATGAAACAGACTCTAGATCCTTATGCAGCATCTGTGGACGTCAGTACCAGCACCCACCCAACCCTGACCCTTTCCAACTCTCACCAACTGGATTATTCTTAGTAAGAATTGGCTAAAATGTGTTTCAAGAAAAAAGAAAATAACAGCATTTTCTAAAGTCTTAAGAACGCAATGATGACAGCAACGATTCTCTAAGAAAGGCAACATGGTGGCGCATGCCAGGAATCCCTGCACTCAGGAGGCTGAGACAGGGACCTTGCTGGGAGTTTGAGGCCAGTCTGGGCTATAAAGTGAGTTGAAGGCCAGCTTGAACTGTATAGCAAGACCCTGTCTCAAAAGAGAGACGGAGAGGGGGTGGGAGAGGGAGAGGGGGTGGGAGAGGGAGAAGGGGAGGAAAAGGCACACTCTTGGAATCCCAAGTCTGATCTGGGGAGAGGGACCCCCCCCCACCCCCCAGAACACAGGCCCTTCTCAACCCCTCACATGCAGCAGACCCACGAGGCCAGACAGGGACTCAACTTCATGGAAAAAATTGCTTTTAAGCAGCAAACCCAACATCCGTTCCAGGGCACCACAGGCTTCCTGCCCAGCCAGGTGACACAGACACACACCGGGGCACTTGTGACGCCTCGACTGGGCCTCACTGCTGCTGTTTCAGGTGCCATGCGCTTTAAATTACCTTCAGGAAAGGCACAAGGTAAGGTTGAGGTGAAGAATTAAGTTCTCGGTATAACCTGCTAGTGAAATCTTCTGCTTCGATTTTTCCATCCTTAAAAATAAAATCCACATGACATTCTGCAATGAATATGATTTCAAGCACACACGTCTTAACTCAGCATCACACTGCTCTAGCAGTTCTTACAGAGTAGATGGGGAAGTCGGCACACTGCACACTGCACACTGCAACAGATGCAGATTCCCAGGTGCACATAAGCCAGACATTCACCCTGGACGCTACTGTGTAGCAGCTGGGGGCCACGTGACTCATCCACATCTAGATTCTGTCACAAGCTACTTCCTCAATGCCACTATCACTCACTGCTTACCAGACACCTACTCAATGCCAAGCGTTTTGCTAGAAGACACAGCAATCTAAGAGTAATTTCATGATCAAAGTCTGTACTGTGAGGACAGGGTACCACCCAGCCTGGCCAGGAAACATGCAGCAGACTCAAGTGTAAGGTAACAGAGGAAAAAGCCAAGTCAGGCGGCCAAGAGCACATATGTGAGCAGAAGTCTTGGGCCTGGGACTCATGAGTTAAGGAGCGGAAGAAGCCACTGGGAGTCCTCCAGGTTTCTGGCTCGGCCAGGAGCGGGGAGGGGGGAAGGGGAGTCCTCTTAGGAAGACAAAGAGGAGGAGGAGGAAGGATGGGATGGAGAAGGTGGGGAGGGAGAGGAGGA
>PVJX010023588.1:0-29089 GCA_004027295.1 Dolichotis patagonum | reverse complement strand
TACCTGGGTTTCTTTCTTTCTTTTTTTTTCATCCTATGCTTTCAGCAGGAGATCAAGGCAAGATTAAGTCACATTTAGCTTGTTATTTTGCGTGACCACATTAGGTCAGTGAGAAATACCAAAGGTCTGCAGAACCCAAAACATTTCCAAGTAAGCAGGTTTCGTTAACCCCAAATTTTTTCTTCTCCTTAATTTCTCTTTCATCTGCTGTACAAAGCCCTCCAAATCTTCTACAGCAACCATTTGGCCAAGCTCAGTTACCATTTAATTCACTTGCATGCAGCAATTCTTTTGTAATCTCAGTGCCATGTTGGGGAAGTCCCAGTGATAACAGTCATGAAGTATACCACACAGTAGTCAGAAAGCATACAACCACTGTAATAGGGAACAGGCAGAATCATGGGCCTTTACCTAGTACTCATTAAAAGCATAATATGTGTTTTCTGCTGGGACAGTCAGGGATTTAAAAGCCATTTTTGCTGTAAACTATAACTCTTCAGTTGGCTTAGAGATGCCCAATATTGGTAACTAAAAGCAGAACAAAGCTTGACATTCATTTTGTATCTGTGTTACTGTAAATCTTGTGTCAAATCTCTTCCCATCTCTTCATAAGGATATGTTGAACATTTAGGGAGTGTTTAGGAGCTGGCCAGGAAGGGTTGATTTTCCCTGAATTTACAGGATTTTGTCTCCCTTTTAGACTGAAAAAACCAAGCTAAGAGGTTTACAGGAACGTTCAACTATACCCAGAAGCCTCCAGCCACTGTCCCCAAAGTGTGATCATATGGGTTCCAGAAAAGGCAGAGCCTTATATGACTGACACTATTGCAGACAAAGACAATCTTTTCCTGGGAATGAAACCATCCCCCAGCCATTAAGATGCCAGAACTATGACACCAGAACTGACGTAATGATCAACAAGACCCCAGTCCACCAGCTAATCTTTAAAAGCTGGCCTCTCCTACTTGTGAGTAGCCAGAGTCCCCAGAGTGTGTTCCCTCCAGCTAAGAAAGACAGAACCATTTGGTCCATGTCCATTCACGGGGGGATCTCTCTCCTTCACTTGCCTAACTTGAGCAACACCCCAGGGCCAATTCCTGACCCCACCCGAGGGATTACCACATGGTGGTTGACATAAGAGAAACAAAGACCCCAAGCCCACATAGGAAAATGCCAAACCAAGAGGACGATACACTAGACTTCCCTGGATCTCCCTGCATGATGGAAAGTAATCTTTCTTTTTCTGAAGCTCACTGAAAATTCATGAATATGGACTCCATCCTATACATACAGTTATAACAGAGTACAATATGGGACAGGGACTTGTGCCATAGACCCAGTAGATATGACATAGCACCCTGTCATTCATGCTGTCAATCATGTTCAGGGAGGATGACATGCCTCCCATGGGAAGTGCCTTAAACCAGGTGGAGTATTTAAACCTTTACACCCTACACTCTTAGCACCCTGGCCATTTTCCTTTTGCTGGTACAAGCCTACACATCCCAAGAATATTTGCTTTAGTACACTTTGCCTCTGTTTCCTTCCATTGTGTGCTTGTCCAATTCTGAAAACTTGTATCTGGACCCTAGGATATACAGCAACATCTTGGCAAACCCAGACAGTACAGAAGACTCTTTTGGGGGAGATTTTATTTCTTTTGTTTCTCTTCTTTTTCTCTCTTTTGTGTTTTTGGTCACTCATTGTGGGTACAGATCAGACAGTTAAGAATTGCTAGGGTGTCTACTGCTTGAAGACTCCCGGGATAGGATAACCCATTTATGGGGCAAAGCATTTCTAGGTTCTGATGGGAGCAAAACAATTCCCATGCATCCTTCAGGTCTATGTTATATGTTTGTGCAAATATCTTCTATTCCCATGAACTGCTACAGCTTGGGGAATTGTTTTCAGCATTTAGAGTTTCCTGAGCCCCTAGAAAAATGAGTGCTTACATTGAGGATGAAGAGGTACTTGCTCCCTCTAGCCAGAATGGGAAGATGTGACAGGAGGCACTCTCCAGAAGGTGTAGTGGCCTCACTAGATATTCCTTTAGATCAGCACAACACCCTGTCTCTGGGTTAGATGGGACTCTGAAAATTTTGTGTACCTAAGGAGACTAAGATAAGATGGAGTCTCATCTCATGTCTTGAGCAGTTTCTCACATATGCCAGGTGTGGGAGACGTACTCTTAAGACACAGTGGCCCAGGCTCTGGATCATACCTTAGAAAGCTATCTCCAAAAGCGCACACACTTATGGGTCCTAAATACTTCAGACGGAGGGAGATCCTCTAAGCTGCTCTTGTCTTGTTCTTTGCATCCCTCACTCACAAAAACCAAAGGGTGTGATCTTTTTTCCCTCTTAAAACTTCCACTTGTTCTTTCTCTGGGGAAGTTTTTAGTCTGTCAGGAAACTCATATCTTCTACAAATTTTTGTGATGTTGGTTAGCTAGAGTGCAAAGGAGTTTGGGGTAGAAGGAGGAACTAGGTAAGTGTGAGGGGAGTGTACAGGAGCTCAAGTTTTAAAGTCAGGTTCCATCCAGGCTACTGGTGGCAGTAGGAGCCGGATTCTGCCTTCCGCAGGCCAGTAGCTGCATCATTCTGTTTAAATGACTCATCTGGCCTCTCTTCCTTCACGGGCTCATCCTACTGTCAGCTTTTAAGCAGCCACCTTGCAGCTTCCTCACTCATAAGAGATCACCTCTCTGCAGGTGAGCATATCCCACTTACTCTCCTTGCCATGACTAGAGCTCAAGCTTATTGAAACTCAGAGTCCCTGGATAGTAGGTCAAAACTAAGGATCATTTGTTAAATTGCTCTCTTCTGTTGGAACCATGGCCCCTAAACAGCACCTACACAGGGAATTATTTTAAGCTGAATGGGGTGAGGAGAAAATTTATTGAGCTTTGGTTGAGTTCTTTCAGAGGGAAAGCACCAATTTCCCTTTCAGCATTTGCAGCTAACTCACTTTTTACTACCCATCCTTAGGATAGGCATATCACTATTTAAGCAATTTGATTATTGGCTAAAGGCCTCTAAGGCATCTAGTTTTGTGACCCTGGCCTCAGGCTCCTGTCTGGGAGATAGCCTGTGGCTCAAGGAGGAAACCCAGAAGCCTAAAAAAGTGGTACTGGTGCCATGTAAAGCCAGATATGTCTGACACCAGAATCCCAAGGAATTGAGCACTACTAGGGGACACTCTGGGATTGAACAGG
Organism: Dolichotis patagonum; assembly: GCA_004027295.1. NCBI lineage: Eukaryota > Metazoa > Chordata > Mammalia > Rodentia > Caviidae > Dolichotis > Dolichotis patagonum. The sequence goes on along the minus strand of PVJX010023588.1, from coordinate 25,875 downwards.
ACAGGGACAAACCCAGGGGACAATGTGTAAGATTTCTACAACATAATTCTTACTTCTCCTGCTCACAGACCCATCATGGGGAAGATTTTATCCATTCCACCTAGCTCCCCACTTGGATGCTTCCTTTGAGTTATTGAAGGTGCCTGATGTCTAAGCCTTCATAGCCCTATATGAAAAGTTTGATCTTTGTCAGCCCTGCTATCAGGCTGACCCCTCCCCAGGAACTGGTGCTGCTGAGGACTTCCTCTTGTTAGTATATCCCTCTAAAAGGCTACCTCCTTACCAACTCACACTGTCAGCACTCCCAGGAGAGAGAGAGAACCTCCTGAGCCCACTCCATACTAGATCTATAAGGCTCTTGACTCAGGAAACTCAACATCTAAGCCCACCACCATCCTACCCTTTTGAGAAGTGCCTTATACAGGTGATACTTTCAAGTTCAGGACCCTGTTTCAGTCATAGATATCAAACAATGCAGAGAAATAAGAAATTCTCTGAGGACCCTGAAAAGTTCGCTGAAGGGTTGCATACCCTGTTGATGGCTTTCAATCTGGTTTGGCAAGATGCCTGTGTTATCCTGCTTTCTTGTTGCACAGCATTAGAAAGAGAGAAGATACAAAAGCTGCAAGGCATGCCAATGATGAGGCCTTTATGGTCATACTCAGTGGTAATGAGACAACCAAAGTGCTACGTAAGTCCCAAGAAGGGCTCAAATAGAACTTTAATATGGGCTGGAGAATCCAAATGGCGGTTGTATCTCCAGATCATCTTAGTGGGTATACATAAGGACATGTTCAAGTGCATAAGTTATGACAAGCTCTTGACTATCAGCCAGGGCTCTGATGACAATCCATTGGGTTTCCAACAATGACTCAAAGAGACCCTATGCATATATATTAATTTAGATCCAGAGTCTGAAGAGGGCCAAATCATCTGGGTCAGTATTCTACTAAATAGCTCCTGGAATTTAAGAGAAAGCTTCAAAAATTCCAATAGGGCCCACAAATGGGGATGAGTCAATTGTTTGATTTGGCTTTCATGATCTTTAGCAGCCATGATCCAGAAAGGAAGAAACATGTATTAAGTACAAAAGGAAGGCTAAAGTCATGCTGACTTTCATGGATGGATCAAGGCTATAATAAAGCTCATAGCACTAAGGGAAATGGGGCTAACCCAAAGGCCAATGGAAGCAAGACTAGGTGCTTCAAGTGTAAACAACTGGGGTACTGGGCAAAAGAGCATCCTCAAAAGCCACCAAATCCTTGCCAAACTTATCTGGATACAGGAGAGAACCCTTGGCACTGGAGGAGAAACTTCCTTCATTTCTAGAAGGGATGAGGTCACCCACCATTATGGTGACCAGGGAAGAATGCTTCAAGTCTGATTTAAGGTGCCTGAGGCAGCCTGTGTGGCCTTCATAGAAGGACATCCCTATCACCTTGAAAAAGCCTCAGGTAACTGTGGATGTCACAGGTAAGCATTTTTATTTTTGGATACAGGGGTCTTTCTTAGGTCCTAACTTTCATGAGGCAAGTTGTCATCCCTTTCCTAGGTTGTGAGTATTGAAGGAATCTACTGGTCAGCTAACTGAACTGCTGGTTGGGAGATTTTATTTCCAGGCTGCCTTCATGTTAATGACAAAAATGCCCCACACCAGTGTTTGGAAGAGGTATAATCATCCCGCTCAGGGTCACTCTGTCACTCAAGCTTCTGGAATATTGTGTCCTAGTTGCCAGCTATCTAGCCAACCTGGCTCTATTGAGGCCAATATATTTGCCATGAGTCTATCCACTACCCTGGTAAAAAAAGCACCCTGGTTGGGGCTGTTAGGGCCACTTAGATGATCATTCAGTTCAAGGATCCTATACTATATCCTCACAAAAGAAAATACCTTCTCCAAAGAGAGGCTATTCTGGGTCTAAAACCCATTGTTGATAAACTTTTGGCTGCAGAGTTGTTGGTACCATGCCAGTCCCATGCAATGCACCTATTTTACTATTAGTCAAATCATCAGGAGAATGTTGCATAGTAAAAGATCTCAGAATTATCAGTGAGGAGGTGGTGACTATTTATCCATTGGTGGCATACCTATACACCCTCCTTGAAATGGTCCCAGGAAATATGAACCTCTTTTCTGTTCTTGTCTCAAGGATGCCTTCTTTTCTATCCCTGTGAACCCTAGCTCACAATACATACTTGCCTTTGAATGAGATAGTCATCAAATTGGACTTCACCAACAGTATACTTGGATTGTCCTGACTCAGAGGTTTAGAGATATCCCCCATCTGTTTTACAGGCTATGACTGGAGACTTTAGAGAGCTAAAGTACACAGAGATTTGTCAAGGCTCCTGGGAACTGAATACCATCTCCATTTTTCCTGGGGAATCCCAGACCTCAGGTGAAACGAATCAACCAAACCCTCAAATGGACCATAGCCCAGAAGTACCATGAAACCCACCTTAAGTGGCTGAACCTCCTCTGAATTGCCTTAATGAGGCTCCGAACAGCCCCTAAATGCAAACTTAATCTCAGCCCATTTAAGATACCCTACAGGAAACCCTTCCTGCCATTTAACCTGCTTACTGACACAGAGATTTCCTACTTCTTCCAACATGTTACCTAGGTACCTTCTAATAGGCCCTCTGGGAATATCGGCCATAATTCTTTCACTCCCAGGTAGTAAAAATGATTATTCTGCCCAAAGTCTGCCTCAATGACCAGTTCTAATCAAGACCTGGAAGGAGACCCCAGAACCAACTCACTCCCAAATGGAAAGGCCCTTGAACAACCCTCTTAACCACACTTTCTGCCATCAAGGGGTAGGGGATATATAATTGGATTTACCTCCCTAGGGTAAAACCCAAACCATTCAAAGACAAAGAAAAGAGACCACAAACCTCAGACACCTGTGCGCAAGTGGATGGCTTCAAGTTTCTTTTCAGAAAACAAAAACACCCAATAACCTGCCAAGTCAGACAAGTAAACTGATTTGCTCATTCTAGATGGGAAAGGAAAATTAGTTGCCATCCTGGGAATAGGGTTTGTCCTCACTTGTACTGTTTGACTATTTTTGCTGTTCTCTTGCTTGCCACAACTAACACTGGTGTCACTTTTGAGACTTTTGCCACAAGTTACAGAATGTCTTCTTTCAGCTGGTTCTTGTTCATTGGCCTGGAAATTTCTTTGGTAGCTAAAGGATTGCATCTAAAGGAGATGATGAACAGTATTTTTTTTTTATTTTAAAGAGAATAAAACAGAAGAGGGCAGAACAAAGCAGATCAGAACAGAACAGCATAAGCAACACAGCAATTTACAATAAGACAACTGGACATTGACAGTAGCTATTAAAATATGTCTTTCTCTGCTATAGTTGAGGATAGTTTCAAATACAATAATATCAAACATAATAAAATATTATAAAACCATTCAAAAGAATGAAAAAATTACAGGACATTCTGAACTGAATAACAGAGAATGATCAATGGCTACTATAATATCTCATTTTCAATAAAAATTTGTTTATATTATCACATATATTAAAATCCCAATAAGACACAATATGATAGAACCTATAGTAATAGCAGAGGAGAAGCATGGTAGGACTTCTAAGCAAGATGATATTAAATCAGCAATGGCTGCCATTATGTTTTGTTTTCTTCAAAATAGCTGTTCCTACCATCACACATAATAAAGTCAAACAAAATAGAATAAAACCATGCCAACTGATGAATGAGAACATTGAAAGGCTTCAAAGCAATGAAATGGGAAATCATGATTACCATAAAAATCTTATACACTCTTACCAACTCTCATACTAGGGAGACTATACGGTATTTATACATGTGTGTTTGGTTTATTTCTCCTATGAGTATGGTCTCAAGTTGTGTCCATTTATTTATAAATAGATCAATATGATCATTGTTTATAGCTGAGTAGTACTCCATTGTATAAAAATACCACAACTTTTTTATCCATTCCTCAGTTGATGGGCACTTAGGTTGTTTCCAGGATCTGGCTTTTACAATTTGTGCTGCTATAAACATGGGTGCACATATATCACTGTGGTATGATGTTTTCAGTTCTTCTGGGAATATGCCTAGAAGTGGAATAGCTGGGTCAAATGGGACTTCCAAACCCAGCTTTTTGAGGAATCTCCAGACTGACTTCCACAGTAGCTGCACCAGTCTACACTCCCACCAACAGTGCAGAAGAGTTCCTTTTTTCCCACAGTCTCTCCAGCATTTGTTGTTGGTAGGTATTTTTTTTATCCTGGCCATTCTTTCTGGGTGAGATGGAATCTCAGTGTGGTTTTAATTTGCATTTCTCTAATGACTAATGATGATGAACATTTTTTCATGTATTTATGTGCCATTCATATTTCTTCATCTGAGAACTGTGTATTCATTTCAGATGCCCATTTTTGGATTGGGTCTTTGAATTTCGTGGGTCTGATTTTTTCAAATTCTTTATAAGGTCTAGACAGAGGTCCTTTGTCTGAGGGACAATCCATTGAAGATTTTTTCCCAATTTGTGGGTTTTCTTTTCACTCTGCTGGAAATCTCTTTCAACATGCAGAAACTCTTTAATAAGATATTTTCCCAGTTATTGATTCTGGGAAGTATTTCCCCTGTGGTTTGATTCTTGTTCATGAATTCTCTACCTACCCCTATAACTTCGAGGTTTTTACCTACTTTATCTTCCAACAGATTTAGTGTTTCTGTTTTAAGATTGAGATCTTTGATCCATTTAGATTTTAGTTTAGTACATGTTGATAGGCATGGGTCTAGTTTTAGTCTTCTGCATATGGATAGCCAGTTTTTCCAGCACCATTTGTTAAAGAGACTGTTCTTCCAGCAAGCTTGCTTCCAGCAAGCAAGTTTGGCCCCTTTATCAAAGATAAGGTGGCTGAGTGAGTTTGTGGTTGTGGTTGTATCTTCCAATCTATTCCATTGATCTTCAGGTCTGTTTTTATTCCAGTACCATTTTGATTTTATTATTGTAGCTTTGTAGTATAATTTCAAGTCAGGAGTTGTGATGCCTCCTGCCTTGCCTTTGTTGCTTAGAATTGCCTTTGCTATTCTAGGTCTCTTCTGGTTCCAGATGAATTTTAGGAGTGATTTCTCTAGATCTATGAGCTATGTTAGTGGTAGTTTGATTGGAATTACGTTGAATCTGTAGAGTAATTTTGGGTGAATGGCCATTTTCACAATGTTTGTTCTTCCTATCCATGATCAAGGGATGTCTTTCCATTTTCTGAGGTCCTCTTTGATTTCCTTTTTCAGGGTATTATAATTTTCCCTGTGTAGGTCTTTTACTTCTTTTGTGAGATTAATTCCTGAGTATTTCATTTTTTGGATGCTAGTGTGAGGGGTGTGGCTTCTCTTATTTCTCTCTCAGTATTTTTGTTGTTAGTGTATAGGAATGCTATTGATTTTTGAGTATTGACTTTGTATCCAGCTACATTGTTGAATTTATTTATTATATCTAGGAGTTTTTAATGGAGTTTTGGGGGTCTTCTATGTAAAGTATCATGTCATCTGCAAATGATAATTTAACTTCCTCTTTTCCTATCTTTACTCCTTTTATATCTCTCTCTTGTCTAATTGCTCTGGCTAGTATTTCCAGTACTATGTTGAATAGGAGCGGTGATAGGGGACATTGTTATCTTGTGCCTGATTTTAAGGTAAAGGTTTTCAGTTTTTGGTCATTTAATATGATGCTGATGAACAGTATTATTTTTATGTCAATCAGTCTGGAACATTGAGAGATAGAGTCCCCAAGCTAGCCAACTGTGCTTGTAAGATTCACCAGGAATTATCTGAGTTATGAGGATCATGGTCAGATATGGAATTGGGTATTCTGGTTACTTCTCTTGGTGGGGCCATTACTAATGCTTCTCAGTCCAAATTATTTGGGCTGTTCAGACTTAATCTCTTAGTTACTTTTTTCCTCTCATTTAACAGCCATGAAAACTACAGATGATGATTCAAGCCAAGGACCCAAACCTTCCCTTATATCTAGAACTAACCAATGGATCCCTGGAGGTTAATTACAGTTCCCTTAATTCACTATATTAGGCAGGGTAAGAATTTTATGGTATCTGCATAGGCAGGCTCAGTGCCCTACTTAGCAGGAAGTAGATATAGAGGACCACTCCCCCCCATGCCTTATAGATTTTCAAACAGCACATCTCTCGGGGAGGATTGATATAGATAGTGCAACTGGCGTTTATAACATGGCTCCCCTCTGCTTGTTGTGGGACCACTCCTCTCCAATCACTTGAACCTGGGCAATACCCAAGGGCCAACAGTCAGTCCTGCCCCAGGGCATACCACATGGTGGGTGGACTAAGGGAAACAAGGACGCCCCCAAGCCCACCCAGGAAAATTCCAAACCAAGACACAGATGCACTAGACCTTCCTTTCCCTCTGTATCAACCAGAGGACTCTTTTTTCCCCCAGAGCTCATTGAAAGTTTATGCATGTGGAGTGAAATTATATCTATAAAAATAACAGTGAATTGTGGGAAAGGACATACACAGTGGACATGGCTCAGCACCCTGTCAATCATACTCTGAAGGACTCCAATGGGCAGCACTGTAAAGCAGGAGAGGCATTTAAATAAGCCCCTGCATCTTATCCCCTGGGTGCTTGTGCCATTTTTCTTTTGGTGATGTGAGCTCACTCACTCCAAGTGTACTTTTGTATAAACAAATTTTGCAGCTGTTTTCTTGCAATCATATAGTACATACGATTCTATTTTTCACACACATGAATTTGGAAACCAGTCCCTGGACCCAGTAAGCCTGAGCTGGAGCCCTTTTTCTTCTTCACTCTAACTTTCCAGTGAAAGATTTTTTTCCTGTAAATTTGTGCTTTAGTATTACTAAAGCTTCTTCTACCAAAGTAAATGCCCCAGCTAGTGGATGACACTAGGGCTATGAGGAATGGCTCCACCTTTGACAAGATCTCAACTTTACTTTCTCAATCTCCCACTGAGCTGTGGGCTAAAGTCATTGTTATAACATGCTGTGTTCCTGTATCAGTACAATTGCTTTTTCTAGATCCTTCTGTTCCATACATCTCTCTTCCAATAAATTTTATTCATATTAATTAACCTTGATATGTCTTCCTTCTTTACTAAACTCTTCTTCAGATATGCATTCAACAGCATGCATTTGTAATACATCCTTGGATTTTTGGGCCAAATGCCACTCCCTGCAGGCAAACCCAGCCTGGACATCTGTTGTGGGATCACTTATCTGCATCTCTCTGCAACTCAGAAAGCATCTATGATTCTGACAGCTGAGTCTGTGAGCTTCTGGAAGGAAGGGGCTGTATTCTTCCAGATCTGCTACCTATAGTATTTTAGCACTGTGACCACTTGTTTTTTTTTTTCCAAATAAAAGTGGCTTTATTATTTATTTCTGATTATAAAAATAATCCATGCGTAGTGTGAAACTTTCAAGCAATATAGATTACTGTACTAAAGTGAGGAAACCATTATACTAAATTCTGCCACTTGGGGATTAATACGATGCACAGACTTCTAGATGCTTTTCTGCACATGGATACAATTTTATCCAGTTGGAACATACTCTTTGGGCTGAATTATGTATTCTTGTTACAGCAAATACATATATTAAAGTAGACATTTATTTACTTCCCATCGGATTGAGTTGCAATATAAACAGAAGCCAATGGCTGTTTATAATTCCCATAGTTTCACTTAATATTTCTCATCCCTCTTCAATTTCTTTTCTTTATTTCTATTAAACTAGATTGGCCTCCGGCAAACCCTGAGGGGAAAAATTGGCTGCCAGAGTTGCCAGGGAGAGGAAGAGAAAGAAGGAGATGCAGGTGGTCAGGCAGTGGGAGGCATGCTCCATGCTGTCACTTCTAGAAGAATTGGCCCTCTCTACTCCTGCCAGGCGGGAGTTGAAGTGACGTCAATATCCCATTTTATACCGTCTCCTTGGCTTTTCTACTCCCTCCAACTCTTTGACTACTACACAGGCAGTAGAAGGGAGGTATCTGCAGAGAGGTGTCTGCATGGTCATCAGGCTCCTCAAGCAATTTTGAGTCAGGGGGTGTAACAGCTATACTCTGAGACATACTGTGCTAGTCATTGCAGACAGGTGCATCTTATGGCTGAACAGGAATTGCCTGGGGAGATGGTTAATAATACAAACTCCTGCCCATCATTCCTGGAGATTTTGATTCTGTGGTGCTGGGACACTACTCAAAACTTTTTTTTAAAAAAAGAACCCTAAATGATCCTGATGAGCAGCTCAGTTGGCCTGTGGTCTACTTTCTGGATACTCAAAGTATGTTTCATAGACCATCTTCATTATCTTCATCCAGGAGCTTATTAGAAATGCACGATTTCAAGTATCACCTGCTAAATCAGGGCCTGTATTTTAACAAGATCCTCAGACGATTCATATTGCATATTAAAATTTTAGGAGTGTTGTTCTACCCCTGTGCTATAGCAAATTTTTCTCTGTGGGATTTAAGTAAAACATTGTGGCTTACCTGATTCCCACGTAGTTATCAGCTGGCGAAGTTTTACAAAATATGCTATAAGTTATGGAAGCATCTTCTTCAAAGAGAGGTGGTAAAAAGTCATATCTTTCCAAGTGAAAGGAAACTCGGCACCATTTTGAGCCTTGCCCTGTGCTTGGTTTTATGCATGAACTCTTCACAGAAGAAACTGAGACTTAGATGAATATTTTAGATTTAAAGTTAAAAATTGAATGATATTTTTCTCTTTGGACTGATTTAACATGTCAGGTCTTAAATATAAAAGCTCTGGGTAAAAAACTTGAAGAGATCTGAGATGTTTGTATCAACTTATGCACTGCTGATGACCAACAACTAACAACTGCACTTCAGGAGAATAAAAACAGCAATTGAGTATTCATTTTAATCAGTGCACTCATACCACCCACAAGTTCCTGTGGAGCCATTATTCAGAGGAAACTTTGGCTTTCTATGTTGTTTATGAAAGCATCTTGACTAGAATTGTGATCTTCCTAGATTTGTTCCAGAAAAATAGTCTTTATCAACATGTTGAGCATTCAAATTACTATTTCCTAAAGGTGTTGTAAAGAAATATTTCTTTTTCTCCAATTTAAGAGAGGTCATAGAATTCTCTATTTATTTAGTGGATGAAAGCTAAAATTTAAGAGAACTTGTTTATGATAAGCTGATATTCAAGTCTCCATACCTTTCACTTGTGCGATTTTCTCTTTCATCGCCCCCTTTTTTTCTGTACAGGTTTTAGAGCCTGTGACTTCTTTGTGCCCTTTTGCTAATTTCAAAACTTCCTTGAACCCTTTGTAATACTGCATCTGGTAGGGATTTCTTTTTTCTCGCCTTCCACAAAGGAATATGGAGAAGGGTCATTGTTTTAGATCTGCCCTTTCAACAAGATTCTAGGGCAGTACCTCCCAATGATTTCCACTTCAGCCAGAGCTGGGTCATATAATTACTCTTAGATGAAAGAGAATCTTGGAATGTTGCTATCCTTACTGCAAATAGGTTTCTGTAACCAGAAAGAAAGGAGAAGATGTATTTGAGGCAGTCAGTTAGCAAGATCTATGACTATCACTAAGTTGTAACTGACAAGATCTCACTGTAAATGTGAACAAAGACTTAAAGGAATAAACATTGAATAGAATTTCAGGTCTTAGATACTGTGTATTTAGCCTTTGTGTCTAGGGATGAAACTCTCTTATTGCCTATCAGCTCTCAGTATGCAGAATATCTGTCTGTTCTTTCTGGATATAATTTGGAACCTGGTTAGGTAAGAAACCACGGACTCTTATCTACAGTGTGGGACTTAGGTCTCCTTATCTCAGTCCCAGGTGTGTTCTGCTCTGCTTTGGAATGTAATGTTCATAATTAGAGTCTCCAAATTAGAAAAATCTTTACAAATACATGATTTTATTCTGAGAAGGTATTAGAGTGGTTTTGTTAATTTTTGGTGTTTGTATTAGTTAATTATTTTAACCGACTGAGAGTCTAATACAGTCCACACGTGTTCCACTTTTAGAGTGATGACATTTATTCAAGGTAAGGGCTTAGTAAAATCAAGTTCTTATAAAACTTCAGTATTTATTAGGGATGCTGTCCTTTTTTTTTTTAAATCTGGACAGACCCTTGATCTGACACTATGGTTTTCTTTAGGAAAGAGGAACATAGAAGAGAGAAGGGTGATTGTCTTCCAGGTCTCATGTGCAGTGTTGAAAGAATTGGAATCAGACCGCTGAGGTGAGTGAGTTTAGATATCTGCAGAAAAAGACTGTAATTGAAAGAGGGTACTTTGACTTAGTACAATTTTCTTACATGTTTTATACATTCTTTGGCCTATTAGTCTGGTTTTCAATCTGAATATATGGTATGTAACTTCATAAGGTCTTATAAATAAATGAATCTGATTCTGGAGGGGAGGAGGAAAAGAAGGGAATTGAAATGTGTTATGTACATATACCAATTCCCTATAGTGAAAGTAAGCATTATTTACTGCAAGCACATACTAATAAAAGTCAAAAGAAGTAAACAGACAAGCAAACAAAAACAAGAAAGAAAGACAGAAAAGAAAAGACAACAGGGCCAAACATGGCCATTATGAGCCAAGTTGGAAAAAAGAAGGTTGCTGACAAAGTCTAGAGACTGAGAACAAGATGAACTAGAGTTTTATCTTGCTTTCCTTGATCAGAGGTGAAAATGTGAAGACTGAAAGTGCTAAATTTTAACCACTAGACCGCCTGGTAATTTAACACTGTGAAGAATAAACACAAAAATTTTTAGTGGTTCTAGGATAGATCAGAATTGCTGAGGAGGCTTTGTGTGATCAAGCCAAAGTACTGCATGGTTTCTTATGATATAGCCTAAGAAATTCCATTTCTACCTTTCTCTGGTAGTAGAAGAAGCTAGAACTTTACCTGGATTCAAGGAGAGGAGTTGTAGGGCAGCCCCTTCTTGATGGAGGAATGTCAAATAATTTGAGGTCTTTAAACAAACAAATAAACAGCCACTCTTTAAACATACACTTGGAATTTGGGGTGTTTTTTAAAAAACTATAGCACCTCAGACAATAGAATCAAGTTCACTGAGATATACTTTTGGTCATCTACTAAACAGTGGGTGCCCATCTCATGGGATTTGAGGGAGGACTATTTGAAATAAACTTACATTGAAGATGTAGCACATTGCCCAGAACATAATCAGTGCTTACTACTACTTGAGCCTAAATCTGAGGAATGTTTGGGGAGTAATACTTGACCTATATGGGGATTATTTTCTCAGGTGCAGAATCCAGAATTAAATGGAAAGCAGCATTGTGCTTTCAACAAATACACAGCTATTAAAGATATATGCCAGACACGTCTTCCCAGCCAAGGACATTTCTATTTCAAAACTTAGACATGCACCCAAGACTTACCAGACATGATGTTTCAGGTGGTTATTGACCCAAGTGTTTTCTGAGTACATTCTCATTTCATCAGCCATAAATAGCATACAGAACTGAACCTTTGAAAATCTCTTTGGATATGATTGAGCTCTTCATTTCTCTGCATGTTTTGAATGTGTTTTGTTTTTCTATTCTTACATCTATTAAGCTTCTTGCATCCTTAAAATATGGGGATTGATTTACTGCTGATTTCCTGGAGAAAGATGAACACTTTGTCCTTAGATGAAGTTCTTATTTTGAGATGTTTTTCTCTAAGCAAATCATTGTGGTTCCTCGGCACTGTACCATTTAGCTGACTTGGTGTGACAGTTTTAATTAATCAGTGAGAAGGATGAGCCTCCTGGGGAGGCTTTCAGGAGAGTCTGATATGACAGACAGCAGTTCCTGCTGAATTATCACGCACATCTTACCTCAAGAAGAGCAGTGATCATGGGTAATACATTTACCTACACAATGAAATTATTGAGAGGGACAGCTACAGTGGATAAGAGAGAATTCTCACAATCCAACAAGTGACCTCACTGATAAAAATAAAGGTTAAGTATTTGCCAGCTAGCTTTCTGTGCATGGGGTTGTTAGGTTGTTGTCAGCTTAAGGGTTCAGCATGCTATGTTATGGATCATATCCTAGCAAAGTTCATTTGGGCAAGTGAAAAAATGAAAGCTTACTGATAGGATATGGAAATAGTTTGATCATGAGACTTTAAAGTGGTTCATAAAATGTGATTTATTGTAACCAAATATAACTGGTGGTTTTTGTTCCATAAGCCACATTGTTTTTACCTTCTTGTGATTTTATTCATAGCTGTGGTGACCATTTCCTGGGCATGCTGAAGGGTTCACCCAAGTTCCTGAGGGAACACGCAACAGTCTGGGAATATAGTGAAGAGTGGGGCATTGGAGTTTATGACTATCTGGTTGCAATATTGGAACAAAGGAGGACAGAGAGAATGCTTTTTGTGACACATTCTGGTTCATTTTCCAGGAATCCCTCAGCAGCAATATTCTCTAGTTGCTCGTAGCAGTAATCACTTCTTTGATTTTTTCCTTTCCTGCCTTACTCCGTCTGCTCCTTCACATCTGACCCCTGGTCATCACGTCACAAATGAGCCACCTGCATCCACATCTCTGTTTCCTATTCTGCTTTGACAGATCCCCAAATTATAATAACAGATGTTCTAACTGAGTTAGACTTAAAATTTAGACATGCTCAGAGGAAGGATCTCCTCATTTCCACTTCGTTATCTATTACCTTGCACTGATTGTTATGAGTACTGAGGTCCCTAAGCAAAGGACTCAGATAGTGCCCTCAAAGTGGGATGAACTTATCAGAATGATGCCTGATGAACTGGGGTAAGGATTACAGTTCCGAGACAGAATTCACCTAAGGGAAGAAAGAGCTGACCATGATTCATTCATTTTTTAGTGGATAATTATGGGGGAATTCACTTTATTCTAGGTTACAACTCTATATGCTATATCAATGAGTAGAAACAACAGAAACTCTTCACTCATGGAGCTTGTATTCTAGTGGAGGAAGCCAGACAATACAAAATTAAAATAAGAACTTTTAGGTTAAAAAAGTAGATTAAGGATTAGTGCAGAATAAAGTAAGGAAGGTTAGCATACAAGCAGAGAGAGGCATAGTACTAACTTACTAAGGAGTGGCATATTAGTCTGCTCAGGCTTGAACTATGGACCTCTTTTCTTACTCAGTTCCTGGTGGACATTTTCTTCCTGGCTTGTATAGAGCTTCCTTTTCCCTGTTTCCTCTAGTAGCATTAGTCCTATTAGATTAAAGCCCCATTCTTAAACCTTACTAAATAATGTTTGCCTCCTTATATCTCACATGTTCAAGTGCAATTACCTTGAGAGTTGGGGCTTCAGTATATGAATCGGGGCCACAATTCAGTTCCAACAAGTGGTTTGTGTAGGCATTCTTGATGAAGTGATGTTTCAGCAAAAACATGAAGGAAGTAAACAACTTATCCATGTGAATACCTAGAAGAGGAAAATTACATGAGAAGTAAATGATCAGTTCAAATATTTTGAAGAAGTATATACGAGAATTTTCAAGAAATAGTGAGAATGTCAGGATTACAACTACTGAATAAAACTAGCAATTATATTATATAGTTTGCTAAGGTTCAAGTAACCCTCGTGTGGGTGTCATCCAACAAAGTGCAAACCAGAGGTAAAGAAGTCATTCCTGTCATAACTCGAGAAGGACTGGAAATGTTAGCGGGGACTGCAGCCATCATGAGACTGCTCGGCAAGACTGGACGAGGGGCCCAGTGTTAACAGATGATCAGCTCAGTAAATGAAAGGGTTTCGTTGCAGATAGACTCAGGTAGACCAGGGAGGATAGATAAAGATTTGGGAAATAGACCTTCACGTACAGTAAAAATTGAAACCTGACAAAAGTAGCATCTCAAATTAGAAGAAAAATTTAACAATGGTGTCAAGATACTTGGTTAACAATGTAGCAAAAAATTAATTTTGAGCTCTATTTAAATCCACATGGATTCAACATTTGAATACTTGAAGTAAAAACAGTTGTTGGAGAAGCTATAGGTATATGTCTTAGGCTATGAAAGACTTTCTAAGCATTATTCCAGTGGCAAAAACCAGAAAGAAAGGACTAAAACATTTGATCATAAAAACTTGAGGTTCCAAATGGAAAAAACATAATATTTGTAAAACTGGAAAAATACATTTGTAACATTCATGACCGAGAAGAGACTAAGATCCTTGGCATTTATACAATAAGAAAAATAAAAACTAATAAAATGGATTAAAGCTATAAATTTTACTAATGAAGAAACATATGAAACAGAGCATGAAACAAATGCACATTAAAATGATAAGATATCTTACTGAGAATGGCAAGGATTAAAAAGGTTGGCAGCACAATAGTTTCCATTGTGATATAGGGAACAGGTAATTTTTGAATATACTGCTGGTTGTTACTGATGAACTATTCTGAGAAATGTGGTAGTGTACATCATATTCCTGTATGTATTACTGGGCTCAAAAATTCCACTTCTAATCACTTATCCCAAGGCAATAGTTCAATATATGTGTAAATACATTTAAACAAGAATATTTGTTTTATGCTGTTTATGTAAAATCAAAGGAGAATAATCTAAATGTCTAAATATGAAATAGTTTAAATAATACAGATGTGACTAAGATGAATACTATATAGTAATTAAGATTAATAATAAAAAAATGAAAACAAGGGAAAAAATTCTCCAAACAGCCTGTAAAGACGTTGAGATCTGCTGTGGACAGCTCTACTATGGAAAGGTCAGGGTGGCCCCTAGGTTTTATTACTGATATTGCTGTTCCAACCACACTGGTACTATTTCCCTCACAGTCTGTCAGAGGGTATGTTATGGATTCCATGTCTATATTTTTCATGACATTTCCCCATCATTACTTTTGAATAACAATAATTTAGGGACCTTTACAATTCGTTCTCAGAATTTAATCGTAAATCACTCATGTGTTATAACCTTAAAAAGCTTAGTGATGAAGCTATACATTTATTAATATGAATTTTTTCTTGATATAGTTGTGAGTAGAAGACATAACTCACAAATCTATAGGTGTTCTGCATTCCCATGTATATACAAGAATAGAAAAAGTGATAAAATGATATGAGTGTTACTTCTGGGTAGCATTGCTATATGTGATTAAAAATGTTTTCTTTTAGCTTAGCTGTATTATTTACTTAGTTTACAATGAAGTTATATGACGTGAATGAAAAATTTTAAAAGTTAAAATTTAGTTTATATTTTTTAATTGCTAAGTTCTTATATCTGTTATAATGAAAAGTTTCTGGTATTTCACAAATTAAGGTCTTCCCAACCCTGATTTAATTTTTAAAATGGTATGTCAAGGAAGTCTTGCATTTTACACAAATTTAGCATTTTCTTTGGCTATATGTCACACATAGTTGTGAAGCCAATACAATTTAGCCAATACAACTTACAACAATACGATTAACTTTAGAACATTTTTATCACTCCATATAAATTATCTGTACCTTTAGCAGCCAGTTCACATTTTCCCCAAGTTCTTTCACCTCTACACAACTACTGTATAGATTTGACTATTCTGGACATTTCATGTAAATACAATCATATAATATGTGATATTTTGTGGGTAGATTTTTTCATGTAGCACATTTTCAAAGTTCATCTATGTTAAAGCATTTATTAGTATGGCATTCTTATCTATTGTTAAATTATATTGTATTATATAGATACACTACATTTTATCAGCCCATGGGCCTTGGCTTGTTTGTACCTTTTGGATATTGTAAATAATGCTGATGTGAAAATTTGTGTTCCACTTTTTGTGTGGAATACACGCCGTAGTTTGATTATTAATTAAATCTCTTTCATGTTACATGTCTATATTTTCTACTTCTTTTTGAGTCTTTTTCTGTAGTTTGTGTTTTCTGGAGATATAAGTTATCAAGTATATTAGAAATCATAGGCTTTTAGTAAATGCTGGAACCTTTAAAGGAAGGACTGGAGGATAGTTAGAGTTTGTGTAGCAGGCCCAAGGTCTCTTTTGTAACCTCCGAAATGTTTAGTAAAATGATTATATTTAGAAAATCTTTAGTATGTCTCAATGTTTTGGTGAATAGAACCAACAGAAACAACAAAAGGAGAAGCAAAAACAGCAACAACAAAGAGTGAGAAAAATAATTTTAAGTTGGGATGAATTAATGAACAAGATGGTCCTTGCCATATATTACGTGTTAAGGCTGCTGGTTTTGTTTGCTCAGTTATTGGACTAAAATCTGTACTCAACAGTGGCTTACACGAAGTGTAGTTAGGATGCCGAAAATATATCAATCTGATGTAAAAGAAGGAATTCAGTTCTTAGAGAGATGGTAATGGTGGATTATGCAATTGGCTTGTCCAACACATATTACATCCCTTGAGATATCTTATAAGACGTTTCCTTCATCATGGCAATAAAGTGGATCAGCATCCTTGAAAAGCACAGTGTTGATGGTTTTCTGCAGGCAAGGGACCACAATGGAAAATGAAATGGGGTGATTGAGGCAGAATCTGAGTAATGGCACTTAGTCAGTAGAAGCCAGTGGGTGTGGTTACCAGTCACAGGTAATGCTGACTGGAACAGAAGTCTGCATTGGAGCCTTGCTTTCCCCAGCACTGGAGCTTTGTTGTCCATAGCAGGCTCAGGATAGGTACAGTTAGTATCTCCCTAGCATTAGGTTTCACTAGTCCCGCACTAAATTCCAGGGTAAAGCTTTGTGCTTACCACACTGTCCTATTCCCAGTAAATAGGGTCTTGCATTATGCTAGGCTGTCTGAGGTTGAGGTGGTGTTGGGGAAGGCAGACCCTTGGACACCTGGGTTGATGCTGAACTGGATTGTGCCTGAGTCTAACAACATCAGGGACCTGCACAATGTCAGGTGTACATGGAGACCCACAATGCAGCTAATGGTGGTACCATGATACAGGCCTAAATGAAAGTCTGCCTCGCTGTGGCACAGGTTTATGCCTGGTGCTGAGTAGTTCTACAGTCCCATCTGTAAGCACTGGCCTGGGATAGCTGTGTTACTCAATGTCAGAGGCAGGTCATGGAGACATTCCTTGCCCACTTAAGGTGGGTGCTAAGCTAAGTTGTACCTGTATCTCATTACTTTTGGGCCACAGTCTCAGAAGGAGGGTGATCATTCCCTAGTCTCACTCTAAGGCTAGAACTGATGGCACTGAAACTCAGGTGTTTCCTGCAGCTGGAAAGGTTTCTCCCAGATGTTTGCGCAGACCTAGCATCTCTGTGTCTGAGCTCTGGTCTGTGTGTTGGATCTTTAGTTTCTGTTGGGTGCTAGCCCTCCCTGCAGTGGGCCTGGCACTCGGCCCAGTGCTAGCTCTCATGCCTTGCTTCCCAGGGTATGGAGTCCTTATCCCCAGGCTGCTATGTGTCAGTAGGATCTCTGGGGCTTTTCCCAGGACTGAAGTTCACCTCATCTAAGACTTAGACTTCATTATCTCTCCCTTCCCCAAGTAAGAAGGTGCCTAAGCTATGTTGCTTGGAGTTTGGGATGGGTGGATGATACTCATTCCTTCTTGTCTTCAGTGTATTTCCTTTTTGTTCTAGCAATGTTTCATTTTGTTACAGGGTATACTGTACTATACAGTGTGGTCTTTCATCTGATTTCTTTGGCTCTTATTCTGATATTTTGGTGCATGAATCTCTTTTCAACTTGAAATGTCTGTGGAAAGCTGTAACTGGAAGGTCTTACTCAGCAGTTATTTTGCTCTGCAACTTCCAATGGGAACCATTATTATTGCTGTTTGCCACACTTGTTCTTAAATTTGATATTTTTTTCAGTTAAAAGTGAGGCTATTTTCTTTCCATTTGCATTTCTTCTTCTGTGGATTGTCCTTTGACTATTTTACTGTTATGTCTTAGGTTTATCTTAGCAATTTTTATGAACTCACTGCATGTTGTGGATATTAACTTTATCATATGAGTTACAATTTTTTCTTATTTTTTCAATTTGTATGTTATAGGTAACTTTTGCTTTGTCATTTTAAAACTTACTTTTAAATTTAAGAAACCTTTCTTTAATTAAAAGTCAGATTCTTAGCCTAATTTGTACATGGTTTGACTGTTTAATCTTTTAATCTTAGAACATTATTCATATGATAGAGTGATAATTCAATATAATTTATTTCCATAGCTGTATCCTTAGATACTCTATGAAAAAAATCCATCCTTTGTCAATCATATGGTAAATATTTATGTTCTCAAAAGTTTATTCCTCTATCATTTGTTCTGCTTTGTTGCACTCTTTAAAAATGTTTTTGCCAATGCCTTACTGTTTTAATTATTTGAGATTTAGAAATAGTTTTAATATCTGGCAGAGAAAGCCCACTTTCATTTCTCTTCATTGGTTTTCTGGGTTATTGTTTGCCTGTTTATTCTTTCAGATGAACTTCAGAAATGTATCATTAAATTAAGATTCTTCCTTATGAGATTATGATCGAGATTGTATTACCTCTAATCTGGGAAGAATAGACATTTTTACAAGGTTAAGTCTGCGCAATCAGACTTGCGCAGACTTGCAAATATTGAAGTATTCTTTTTTTCACTTAGTAAAGGAATATATATATATATATAAATATATATATATATATATATATAAATATATATATATATATAACATTTTTTGCTATGAGTTATTTCTAGGTTATTTTTAAGGAAAGCTATTGCTGTTTCATTATATTTCTAGCTGCTTATTACTTGAACTATTGATTACTTGATAATTACCCTGTATCTAGACACTTTATTGAATGTGCTTATTTATTTGAATAGTTTTCCAACTGATTTTCTTGCCTTAACTAGATATGCAATCTTAATATCTGCAAATAATAGAATTTTTTTGGTTTGCCAATTGTCTTTTTTTATTTTAGTCTTATTGCATTGATAAGAAATTCTAGAGCAATACTAAATAGAACCTGCTTGTTTTTTCAAGCAATAGCAAAGTTTAATAACCAGAAATTCATTCCAATGTTCTAAATTTCAAGCTATCAGATATGTAATTTGGAAATATTTTCTTCAGTTCTGTGAGTTGTCTTTTCACTATCTTGATAGTGTTTTTTGATGCACAGAAGATTTTAAAAAGCTTTTATGAAGTCCAGTTTATCTCTTTTTACTTTGTTGCTTGTGCTTTTGGTGTTCTTTTAAGAAATCATTTCCAAATCCAATGCTCTGAAGATTTAACCCTATTTTTGCCCTAAGAATTTTATTGATTTGCATTTTAGGCCTATATTTTAATCTACTTTTAACTAATTGCTGTATATAGTGTAAGCTAAGAGCCCAAGTTTATTCTCTTACCCATGCACATCTAGTTTTCCTGGCATCTTCCTGACTTTTTAAGTATTGGAATGTATCTCAGCATATTCTTTGGTCCACCTTTTTTTTTTGTAACTGGGAATGGAACTCACAACTTGGTGCTTGTCAGGCAGGCGCTTGTGCCGCTGTGCTAAATTCCCAGCCCATGGTCCCCTTTTCAGTACTAACATGACCTCTCTCAGTGATCTTATGCAGTCTCATGTCTTTAAAAGCATATATCACCGATGATTCTTGTATTATAAATGTAGCTTTGATCTGTCCCTTTGAACTCTGGGTTTGCTTACCCAAGTTCTACATTATTCCTCCTCTAGAATACCAGATGCATAAATTAAATTCTACACTATGAATTTGGGCATTAAATCTCTTAATGTGCTCAAAATTCAACTTAAGAACCTCTTCCTTATCCCAAACTTGCTCGTCCTCCAGTCTTTCTTATTACAGAAAATGCTATCGCTATTTCCCCATTGCCCTGACCCCAACTTGCATGTTACTCTTATTTCCCTCTCTCCGCCCTCCTCTCTATATTTTCTATCAGCAAGTCCTGTGGGCTTTATTTCCCAGATATAATCTAAATTTAACCACTTCTCACATTGCTACCTCCTCCCTAATTTAAGCTCCTATCTTCTCTTCCCAGAATTATACAAGAGCTTCATAATGGTATGTCTATATACACATCTTCAATCTTATAGTTGGTTTTCTACACATCAGCTAGAATGACTATTCAAAGCCTTGAATCAAATCACATTATTTTCTTGCTCAAAACTCTTCAATGGCTTACCATCATAGTTAGGTTGGAAAACACGTGCTTACTGTAGCCCCAGGGCCCAAGGTCCAGTTACTATTACTATGTAGTGTATTACTTCAAAGCTTTGTGGCTTAAAATAACCATTTTAAGATGCTTTAGGAATGCCGGAAGGCCTTGACTGCTTGTTTCTCCTGTTCATTATGGAGTCAGCTGAGGTCATGCAGTGGGATTCTGCTGACTGATCTGAAGGCTCCAAGACAATTTCATTGGCATGTCTCGTTCCTTGGCAGGGTGGCTGGAAGGCTGTGGCCAACTGGAACTCTTGACTAGAATGCTTACATGCAGCTTCTCCAGCATAACCGTCTTAAGACAGTTGGACTTCTTATGTGGCATATGGCTTCCCTCAGAGCAAGCACTCAAGAAACCAGACAGAAGCTACATGGGCTTTTTATGATTATGATTCTAAAGGCATCTATTGTTACTTCACAGTACTCTAAGGAGAGGGGACTTAAACCCTACATATTTTTTAAGTTAGAGTCTTACTATGTAGATCAGGCTGGCCTTGAATTGATTATGTAGCCCAGGCTAGACTCAAACTCACAGCAATCCTCCTGCCTCAGCCTCCTAAATGGTGGGATTACAAGCGCCACTACACCCAGCAAACCCCACTTCTTGAAGGCAAAAGTGTCAAGCAATTTGTGGTTATTAAAAACACCTGACATACACCAGCATGCATCAGCTTCTGTGGTGTCCCTGACCTTATCTCCAGCTTCTTTCTGCCTTGTTTGCTCTGCTTGAGCCATAGCAGAACACTTGGAACTCTCTTGCAGCTCTCTCTTACACAGGGATTTTCTCTGTGTAAGACATTCTCTGTCTTGAGTGCTTTTCCTTCACTTCATTCAGGTCTGTGCTCAAATGTTCCCTTCCTATCGAGCATTACCTGACCACCCTCTCTGACATGGTATTCTCTTCTCAACAACTCAAACTCTTTAACCTCTGTTACTTTCTTTACATTACAGACAGACTCAACCTTGTTATTATATTTGTTTTAGTTTCCTATAGGTTTCATTTGCCAGGATACAGGCTCTCTGAGGATAAGGATCTGGATATTCCCTTGTTTTCCCAGTACTTTGAGAAACACAGAGTTCATCCAACATATTTGTTAAATGAATGGTTGGATTCAATTGCATGCTTTTCATTCACTCTTCTGATTGTTCTTTTCATTCTGTTCTGAGGACAATATGGATTCTTTTCATTTGTTTTTCTTCAGAAGAAGGTTTTTTTCCCCACTAGTGGATGTACCTCAACTGTCAGGAATTTGATTTTCAAACCCACTTAATGCATCCATTTAACTTTTGGAAAATACTAGATTTGAGTTTCAGACTCTATTTAATTAGTATTTGGGGGTGTTTTTCAGTTTGTGTGTTTGTTTGGTTTTATTTGTGCTTCTTTATATTATATTCTTTATATTAAACTCAGACTAGATTATAGCTTTGTGTTTTTTCTAAGTACCAGAGTGCAAACCTAAAGGTGATTTAAAAATTTCCAGTAGAAATTTATTTCCAAAATAAAGCCTTATATAGAAATTGCTCACATATGACTATGCTAATCTTGGTTAAATTGATGAAGGTCATGGTATAGCATGTGCTTTCTCTTACCTGCAAAATCTTAGGAAAGAATGTGTATGTTTACATTGTATCTCTTTTTAGACAAGGATTTGCAGCAGCGTATACACACAATAGGATAAAATTAGCAAATTAGAGAAAGAAAAACTAAAGTTTAAAATGTGATGTAAAGATTATTTCATATATTTACATTAAAAGGCAAAAAATGAGAAACTTGTAATAGGAAATTTGAGAGGGGGATTACAAAAGTGATATTTGGGTGTTTTGCTCTTAGGAGGGAGACAATGATAGATATATATCTCTCTATGCTTTTCTAATTGTGTTATGATTTGGAGTAGACTGATTTAAAACCTGTTTGCGAAGTATGGAGAATTTCAATGGATTTTTAGTTATTGTTATTTACTTATGTGAATCTTTTTTTTTTGTCTTTTTGAGACAGGATCTTGCTATACATTTCAGGTTGGGCTTGAGCTCACTTTGTAGCCCAGGCTGGTCTCAAACTCATAATGATACTCCTGCCTCAGCTTCCCGAGTGCTGGCCACCAAACCCAGCATACGTGGATTAATTGACAACATTTTTATTAGCTTTCTGAGAATTAGTAGTCTGAATATTCTGAGTGCTACCCCTAGATCCAATATTATTTTATTTTTCTGTGTGCCAACATTTGACATTCTATTGTGTATCTTTATTGAGTGGTTGCTTCCTGCCTAATGTCTTGCTGTTCTATGTATGATTTGTTACCTTACAGTGAATTTAACAAGTATAATCCAAGTTCTTGTGTACAAGCAAAGAATTATAAGGCATATACCCAGTGGAAAGTGGTAAGCAACTACATTTATTGAAGATCATGGGAAATTGTGCTCAGGGCAAATCTGTGCAGACAAAAGATATGACATGAACTGAGAAGTGGTATTGAGGGTGACAGCAAAGCAAAAGCACTGCACACAGAACACAGTATACAGCACACAGCAGATGTTCCAACATAAGTAAGGCTTTTGAAATTTAAAGGGTGTGCACCTCTGCCCAGGAGCTTCCTACTGTGAGTCTTTAGGTATGATTGACAAGGTTCTCTGTCATCTCAGGGGCTCTCAATGTGCATGCCTATCCTGAAATTTACTCTGATCTTAAATCAGGTATGGTGCTTATTCATTAACCTTTAATAAGGTTGGAGCCGGATGAAGGTGACTCAAGGTTAGGAGATCCAACATGCATGTGCTCTTTCCTAGAGCATCAGATTTTTCATGTGGTTTTGGTTATGGGATTCTCCACCTCTCTTAGGATAATGAAAGGAGGAAGGCCCTTAGCAGTGCTGTTTAAAATTAAATGAGTAAAAGACATGACTTCCTCTGCTCCATTGTTTCTAACTGTACTAGATGGAAGTAGCATAGATATCAAAAGAATGTTCAATGAATAGACCATAGTGTGTTTGCAGTACATTCAATTCAACCACCATTTGTTTAATTTTAATATTTATGGTATGAGTAATAAATTCAAGTGCATCTATAGACCAAGAAGATATAGCAGTTAAGCAAGGCAGGTGGGTGGATAATTAATTGCCAGAACATAAATAAAATTTCTTTGATTTTACTGAAATATGAGATAAGACACTAAACACAGATATACTAATGAGGATTATATTTTACCCTGTGAATGAGGAAATGCAAAATGAAATATTAAAATTCCTGTATGGTTAATTATTTGCTTTCTTTTTATTTAGAAGTGGAATAAAGATACCTCAACATCTGCAAAAAATGAAGCATTTTTCTGTATATTTTTTAATGTTTTATTTTGAAGGTAGTAGAAAGACAACAGAAAAAGACAGAACAAAGCCAGTTGAGACAGTGCAATGAAATTGGTGCAGAACTTCACAGCAGGTTACCAGGATAACAGTAATAGGTACCATACTATATCTTATTATCGTCACAATAGTTGTCTAGTCAATTAGGTACAGCAAAATCAAACCAAAGACAGAACATTATAAAACCAATTAAAAGAGAATATTGAATAGAGTAAAGCAATTAATCATAATGAAACAAAACAGTGAAAACAACCTTTGCCTTCAAAAGGAGATGGAAATCCCCCATATTTGCTATATTGCATATGGTCATCTTCCCAAGAGATGCTCAGACCTCTGTCCCCAGTTGCTAAGGCACGGGTGGTGTAGGATGTTTGATTCCAAGCCAACACACGGGTAGGCTCACAGGAGACGCTACTGCGTCTCCTCCTGGCTCATGCCAGAGGAAGGCGCTTACCAAGAGGGCGGGGGAACTCCTTGTTTGTGCAGCTGCCTGGGTTCCACCATGGCCGTGGCCGGCTTTCCTTATATTTCATATTGTTAAGTATGGGTAGAATTCAAACTGGAAGCTTCTGATTGTGATATTTAATTTAATTTAGGTTACATAATGTAAAGAAGCTCTTCATAAATTGATAGTTCTTTTTGAACATGGATAAGATTGTTGTATAGTCTTTTTTAATCAATAAATGCCATTTCTCTTTTAATAAATAATGCACTGCTGTTCAATAACTGGGGCTCCCAATTCATACTCTCAGTAGTACTTAAGGAAGATGAATTGAGAAGTGCTATCTTAGTTCTTAGAGTTCAGACCAAGAAAACATATTTGGAATTTGAGATTCAATTTCATGTTGTGCAGAATGTTAATCCAGCTATAGTTTTCACTCCTTTTAATGAAAGAATGTAGATGAGATTCTGTGATGAATTCAATTCTCAGAGATCCATGTTTAGACAGATTAATGAACAAAACAAATTGTTATGTTTGCTTATGCCATTGCTGAGAAATATTCATTAGAAGGGTCATAATATTAAGTATTTGATCCAATTTTTACTGCTAAATTGAGATGGGGAGTTTTCTTTGGTTAATGTGAACTGGTGCATATCATTAGTTGAAGAAATATTTAACATTCATTTATGATTTTAAAATACCAGACACTCATCAGAATAGGAAACTATATTTAAACAACAAATCTTCTTGTCCTCATGATTCCCTAATATCATTTATGTAATACTGGTGACATCATTACATACTAACACCCACATCATCCCTCCTGCTGCATGTGACTCTCACATATTGCAACTGGGAATGCTTGATAATCACATAATGTGAAGTGTTACACAGAATATACAGGAACATGTGAGCAAGTATTTTTCTACTCAAATTTAGCACCCAGAATTGCTGTTTGTTTTGAGACAGAGTCTTACTATGTAGTTCAGGCTGACCTTGAATTCACTATGTAACCCAGACTGGCCTTAAACTTCCTATGATTTTTGTTTCAGTCTCCTGAGTTACACCGACCCAGAATTTTATATGGGAAAGGTAGAACATCAGTCTCCCATGTCTTCCTTGAATTCTTTAGGTTATCATTACTGCACTCCAAGTGTATAATCTTCCTAAATGTTGACTAAGCTCTTGCTGTGTGCATATCACCAGCAACAGGAAGAATGATGAAGGGTAGGTGAAGGGACCAAGTGCTGAGCAAGAAGAGCCATTCCATTTGCACAAGGAGTGTCCAACTTCTCCCCACGTGGTTTGAAACTCACCTGGGAGAGCATAATCTTACCACATTTGTCAGAGGCAGGAGGTAACACAGATGTAGTGAGGGTGCTGTAGAGTAATAATCTAAAAACCCCCTGGAATGCAGGCAAGGCCTCCTTTCTGAGTACCACCAACACATGGGCTTTTTGAGGCTGCAGCAGAAAGTTACTGGGGGACCTCCCTGAACATACAAGGTAATGAATGCCTGTAGCCAACTATCACCTGCAGGTACTGTAGATAAGAAATAGCAGTGTCTAAGGGTCAGTGGTAGATAACTGGTAGCTCTGAGCTGCTTGTCCTGTGTCTGATTTAAGTGAGAGCTGTCCAAAGTCATCAAGTCAGCACCGATCCTGTGAAATGCCACACTGGCTCTTGGGGGAAGCGTGCTTACCATACCATCTTCCTGCAACTGGGACCTCAGAGCACCTGGTCAACTTCATGCAAAGGGTAGGATTGCAGGTCAAAAAGCGCCCAGAAGGGAGAAATGGCAACTAGGGACCAACTCACATGAAAGTCTTTTCTAGTCTAGGCAAAGTACAAAATCTGGGCAGCATTGCTAGGTGGGC
>PVJX010023587.1:0-29089 GCA_004027295.1 Dolichotis patagonum | reverse complement strand
GTAATTCTTTCACTCTATGCATGGCTTTATACTATTGTGTTATGTTTGATATTATTGTATTTGAAACTATGCTCAACTATAGCAGAGTAAGAGATATGGTATTAGCTACTGTTGATGTCCAGTTGACTTAATGTAAAGTACTGTGTTGCCTATGTTGTCCTGTTCTGATCTGCTCTGTACTGCCCCCTTTTGTTTTATTGTCTTTCAAATTAAAAAAAAAATACAATCTAAAAACAAACACCAAAGGTTTATGTTTCTAGAATCAGAGCTCCCTTATGTGCTTCAGAACAAGGTATCACTCTGGGAGCCTGAAAGCCACATGGGTTCACATCAGGTATTAAACAATACGGACTTCTCTGTGGTCTGCATCTGCCCACCCTACAATTGCAACCTGACTATTACAGGTCTTTTTCTTTAGAAGTTCTACTGTCTACTGAAGGCTGTATTACTCCTTAACAGTCAATGGAATATCCTAGAATCACAATGAGCAAAATTATGACATTTTTAGATAAGACTGTTGACCCAGTCCAAGATCTAATGCCTCATCTCTGTTACTGGTAAAGAAAAATCATGATGGATAGTCACAAAGTAGAACATCATCCTGTTAATGTTTGTTCATTTACAAAGGTTTGTCTCCCTCATCTGGCAAAACAACTTTCAGGTATTAAGAAGAAAAGTAAGAAGTCCACAAATTTGAGTATGAATTTAAAAATTGAGAAACTGGATGCTTTAGAAATTACTATGCAAAAAAATAAATAAAAATGAACATTACTATGATGAAAGATAGGGTTATAAATATATTGAAATATTGGTATCTCCATTTAGAACAGTGATGAACCTCCTAGAACTTTCAATGGTAACAGCCCATTGCAGCCTGAATCCTGTAGATTCACTACCGCTGGTTTAGATTATTCTTATTTATTACGAATACTAACTTTCCAACAAAACTGCGTAATTGTAATTAAAGGAACAATACTATTGGAATCAAAGATAAAATACATCATTCTAAAAAAAATTTTGTACATAAGAGAAATTTTGAAAAAATTTTTTTGCATAACAGAAATCTACATTTTTCAAACTTTGGAATCAAGCTCAATGTCAGATTCTTGTCAATTTTATTATAATACAAAAATATCAATTTCAAGCACTATTACAGAGAGAAAAACTATAAAATTCTAACTTACCTAAGAGCTGCTTCATGTCTTTTAAAAGGAAAAATAACAGTAAAACAGCAGTGGGTTGCCAACCCAGTTTCCCACTTGGCTGAGGCAACAGGTAAAAGATGGTAAAATGAATATGCTTTCAAACAAGGAAATAATGGGAATTATATTTCCTAACACTTGTCAGTAATCCCAAAAATACAGAAAGGCAAAACACATCCCTGAATGTGTCAAGAATTTTTACATTTTATGAGCAGTTCTGGAGACAGAGACCGTGATATTCTGCATGGTAGGCTAGCCCTCTACCTCTACCCATTCCCCAGCCCAGTCATTTTTTTAAATCACAAAATTCTCAGTATTTCACATCTTCTAAAAAGTAACTTGTCAACAATTGGTTTCTCCATCTAATTTTTATAAGGTATTTTACCAAACACCACAAAACAGCAGCAGCACAATATATCTGTGTATCATACGAAATTGAAATACAATGCATTGTTGGGTCACACAGCACTTAAGATACACAGGCAAGACATATGAGAAAAGCTCAACAAATGAGAGAATTTTACAGCAAGACATCCTTTCATGTAGGTAAGTGCTAAGGAGTACATAGTTCACATACCCTTCTACTCACTCAGTATCATACATCAGTATTGCTATCCATGGTTCCTGTCTTTGAAAACTTAACAGAATTTTATATAAACTGTTTCTCAGATTCTGTGAATGTAGGAAACTAATAAATGTTCAACTCTTTACTAAAGAGAGAATAAAAATATATGCAAATGTTAAGGATAAAAGAATTGTGGTATTATTTAATCTACTTATTCAGCAACTGGTTATGAGTTTTTCTTTTCATATAATTAAAGTAGAAACAGTGGAGATAGACAGTATGTCTTGACATACCATAAGACATTATAATGCATATACATTTCACCCTCCCAATTACACTATTTCAACTGCAAACTTGTATCAAAATATATTGGTTACAATGGAAAATAAATCACAAACACCACTAGGAATTTTCTTCTTTGGATTTTTCAATGATTCAATTTATTTATCTTTTTAAAACTTCACACTGGACTGGGGATTTAGCTCAGTGGCATAAGCACCTGCCTTGCAAGCACACGGTTGTGAATTCGATCCCCAGTACCAATAAAATAAATAAATAAATAAATAAATAAATAAATAAATAAATAAATTCACATTTCAGAGTGAATACTCATTAGCCATTTGGAATTGAGATTGAACCCATGTCTATAAGAAGAGTACTGAGTAACAGTAGTTTATGCCTGTAACCCAAGTACTCAAGAGGATGAAGCAGGAGGAATGCTGTAAGTTCAAGGTCAGCCTGGATTACATAGTTAATAGAAGGCCAGTTTGAACTACACAGTAATGTTTCACCTCAAAAAGACAAACCTGTATGGCTTCCCCTCACAGCATTATATCTACAAATATACCTTTCCAATGTGTTTGTTAGGTTTGCCTGCAATATGAATTTTCCAAAATGCAGTGCAGTTAGGTTACTTGATGAAGATTCTTCCACGTTTAACTTTTTCATATAATTTCATTCCTCAGGTCATTTTCAAAGAACAATGAGCTGTTATTTCTGAATAAAAGTATAGCACACTAGCTATGCAGTGAAAACATTTCTAATGGCTGAGACTGAACTCTGTAAACCTGTCTAACACAGGATTCCTCCTTGATCTGTCTAAGGAATAAGGTTCAAATGCTTTGGAAGGTTCCTGAGAGCCACTGCACTCACAGGCTCTCTCTTCCATGCATGCTGATAGGAAAGTATGCTTGCCTACAGAAATGTCCCCTCCATAACTTCATTTAAACAACCTTAAGGTACAGTCTGACATAGAACAGGATGTGACTATTATGACAAGATTTACCGTAACTGCATTTTCTGAAGCAAATGAGGTGTACACATTAGGCTCACTTATGAACTCCTAGGACTTTGGTCCTGTGTGAGTTCTCTGGTGGTTAATGAGCTGTGACTTTTGGGAGAATGCTCTCCCACACTCACTGCACTGATAAGGTTTCTCTCCCGTGTGAATCCTTTGATGGTTCACAAGTTGTGATTTTTGCGAGAAGGCTTTCCTACATTCACTGCAGCCATAAGGCCTCTCACCTGTGTGTGTCCTTTGATGCGGAATGAGGTGTGACTTCCGAGAGAAGGCTTTGTCACACTCCCTACATTTGAAGGGTTTCTCTCCTGTGTGTATTCTTCGATGGTTAATGAGACTTGATTTCTCCCTGAAGGCTTTTCTGCACTCAGCGCATTCATAAGGTTTTTCTCCTGTATGAGTTCTCTGATGTCTAATTAACTCTGATTTCTCAAAGAAGGCTTTACTACAAAGACTGCATTCATAGGGTTTCTCTCCAGTGTGAATTCTCTGGTGAGTGTTTAACTGTGACTTTTGGGAAAAAGCTTTGTCACAGTCCCTGCATTCATAGGGTTTTTCTCCTGTGTGAGTCCTCTGATGAGTTGCTAGACTTGACTTCTCACCAAAGGCTTTCCCACATTCAGTGCATTCATATGGTTTCTCGCCTGTGTGAGTCCTCTGATGTGATATGAGATGCGACTTCTGACAAAAAGCTTTCCCACATTCACTGCACACATAGGGTTTTTCTCCTGTATGAATTCTCTGATGATTAGTGAGACTTAACTTTTCACTGAAGGCTTTCCCACATTCACTGCACTCATAGGGTTTTTCCCCTGTGTGAGTTCTCTGATGTCTAACAAGCTGAGATTTTCTGCTAAAGGCCTTTCCACATTTACTGCATACAAAAGGCTTCTCTCCTGTGTGTGTCATCTGATGGGATATGAGGTGTGACTTCTGGGAGAATGCTTTCCCACACTGCAAACATACATGGGGCTTCTCTCCCGTGTGGGTTCTCTGATGATTGATGAGACTTGACCTCTCTCTGAAAGCTTTCCCACATTCTCTGCATTCGTAAGGTTTCTCTCCAGTGTGAACTGTCTGATGTCTAATGAGTTCTGATTTCTCAAAGAAGGCTTTTCTGCAATCACTACATCCATAGGGCTTTGTTCCTGTATGAGTCCTGTGATGCGTCACAAGCTGTGACTTCCTGCTAAAGGCTCTCCCACATTCCCTGCATCCAAATGGTTTCTCTCCTGTATGAATTCTCTGATGATTAATGAGATTTGACTTTTCACTGAAGGCCCTCCCACAATCACTGCATCCATAGGGCTTCTCTCCAGTGTGTGTCCTCCAATGTGATATGAGATGTGACTTCCTGGAAAATGCTTTACCACACTTACCACACTCATAGGGCTTCTCTCCTGTATGTGTCCTCTGATGGGATGTGAGCTGTGACTTTTGAGAGAAGGCTTTCCCACACTGGCCACAGTCATAAGGTTTCTCTCCAGTATGAGTTCTGTGATGTGTGATGAACTGTGACTTCTGGGGAAAGGTTTTCCCACATTTACCACAGCCATAAGCTATTTCTCTTATGTGTCTGCTCTGATGTTTAATGAGGCTTGATTTCTTGCTGAAACGTTTCCTACATTCACTGCATTCATAGAGTTTCTCCCCTAGACGACTTTTGTGATAAATGACAATCTGGGACTTTTTATAGTTAATACTATCACATTTATCACACTGATAGTATTTTAACCAAGTATCAGCTTCCTGAGGCTTGGTAGTGAGAAATAATTTATTGAATACATTAAAGTCATCTGACTCTCTTTTTTCACAGTCTGTTTCTGGGATAAGCAAATTTAAATTATGTTCCAAAATCAATCCATCTAAGTCACCTTCATTGTTTGATTTTCTTAAAGCAACAAAATCCACGCTGACAGTGAAATTTTTTCCAAGTGCATCCCACTCATGACATCTTTTCAAACTTCTAGGCTGGTCTTGGCTGTCCTGTTGCCATGCCATGTGATCATCTACTTGCCAGACTTCTATAATGGAAACAGAAAACCTATTTGGCTGTGGTTCATGGAATAAAACACCACAAATGCTATGTTGAGGATCTGACTGCTTGTTAAGGATTAGCTTCTGAGCCTAAAATAAATCAAGGAGAATGCCTATCTTCCATATATTGAAAACAAGCAGAAAGCTGGCTGTGGGTAAATCTTGTCAGACTGTTAATGAACAAACACTTATCAAAAGATATGAAAAATGCATAATGAGAATAAGGAGTACAATAAGGAGGCAGGAGGCAGCCCTGGTCCAAGGTTCTAGGACGTTCTAACCCAGCATCAACAAGGCACACACACACTCCGGGCAGCACAACCACTGCAGAAAAAAGGTAAAGAACTTACATTTCAGTGGAGAAAACTGAGAACAGAATATTTGTTAAAAAAAAAATAAGAAAAACTGACATTACAGTAAGGACTACGGAGAAAATGAACAGACTGGACAGACTAAAACCACTTCAAGCTTGAAGGATAACAAGCATTTGTGTATTCTTCTCATGCTTAGGTTATATGAAAGTTTTACTTAAACTGGATTATATGCATCTCCAATATTTATTATCAAGAAAGCACTTACTTCATGCAACACACTATCAAAATATATCCTCTGTCATGGTAACTGTCCAGGCATAGAATTTTTAAATCCAGGTGAACACTCACTGAAAGGACCCAAGACACAAGTTCCCATAGGGTAGAGCAGATATGGTCATTTCTCATCAGATCTATTTCCATCATCCTCACAACATAACCACTTCTTTTCATGTTATATAAGTGCTCTTCAAAAGCACTGATTTCTAACAAAAACTAGTACTTGTGTTTTGTGAGGTCATACTTAAAGGTATGAAAAATAACTGGTACTGTGAGAACTTCCACAGATTTCAAGGTCCATGGAGGCAATATATTTTTGGGAAATGCTTAACTCATTGTGAGTCATAAATACCCTCATAAAGGAACAATCAGCAAGACTTGCTGTTGATCGATGTGTACAGGACATGGAAAGAAAGGAATCAAAAATGATCCCTAGGTCTGAGACTCAACAATTCAGTGGATCATGGTGTTAATTACTGAGCTGGGTGAGAAAGAAGTCTGGAAGTTAAACTGAGACTCCACTAGAGATGCATTAGTCTTGGGATATATGTAAAGACTTTGAATTAAAAAAAAAAAAAATATATATATATATATATATATATATCAAGAAATATGGGAGAACCAGGTATGGTGGCACACACTTGTAATCCCAGCACTCAGAAGGCTGAGGCAAAAGGACTGTTTCAAGTTCAAGACCTGGCTGAGGCTGAGGCCAAAAAAAAAAAAAAAAAAAAAAAAAAATCACATCTGCAAGGTCAGCTTGGGAAATTTTGTGACATCCTGTCTCAAAATTTAAAGAAAAAGTATGTGGAGGCACTTAGGAATGTAGCTCAGTCAGTGGTAGAATGCTTATGGGTTCAATAACTAGTACTGTGAAAGACACAAAGTGACACAGAAAAAGGAAGAAAGAAAGGAAGAAAGGGATAAACAGAAAGGAAATAAAGAGAAAGCAAGATAAGACTGCCTTATTTTGGTCATCTTTGACCTACCCCAACACCTGTCTTCCTTACTGTCTTCATTACAATTATTGCTAGTCTAATCTATCATATCATCTAAAATCTAAATTTTTTTTTTTTTGGTCTTTTGTCATCCTAGGGATTGAACCCAGGTCTTTCATACTAAGCTACATCCTTGGCCTCTTTCTTTTTAGTACACAGTCTCACTAAACTTCTAAATTCCCAAGCTGGGCTCCAACTACCAATCTTCCTGCCTCACCGCCCTAGAGTGCTGGAATCACAGATACATGGCATCATGCCCAGCCTAAACATATGACACACCCTTCTAATTAGTTTACTGGCTGGCTTCCATTAAATGTTATACTCTGCATCAGAACTTTTAAAAGTACAAACCAGAAATTTTGCTTTTATTTAAATTACTTCAAGTAATCCTAACCATTTCTGTTGCCTACAAATAGAGACAGAAATCAGTTCCTGCCCTCTACTTTTTTTTGGACTACCCTGCATACAGAATTCCAACCACATGGGCTTCTATTAAGCTCCTTAAAGTCACTAAGCCTCTTTTCCACTTTCCTCATTCATAGCTTTCACTCCTTTTGGAGATGTCCCCCCATCATTTATTCACACTGTTTGCTCGTTTCATATTCTTCACACCTGTTTTTGTTTTGTTTTGCTTTTTTGAGACAGGGACTTGCCATGTAGTTAGGCTGCTCTTAAACTTATTATGTAGCCCAGGTTGGCCTTGAACTCACTGCACTCAGCCTCCTAAGTGCTAGGATTACCAGCATATACAACCACACCCAGTTCATTCTTCATATCTAGAATTGGTTTCTCCTTCACATTATTTTGTTACAGGCTAAACGTTTGTGTCCCCTCAAAATTCCTGTGTTGAACCCTTATCTCCAATGTGTCTGCATTGAGATATAGGGCACCTAAGGAAGTATTATGATTTAAGTAGGGGCAAGATGGGAGCCTGATCAGAGGCTCTGTGGCAGAAGAGACCCTGGAATGTGCTCTCTTTCCAAATCAGGGAAAAGGCCATGGGAGCATCAGTAAGAAGGCAGCTGTTTACAAGCCAGGAAACTGATCTTCCCATTTCCCTACCTCTTGAACTGTAAGAAGTAAATCTGAGGCACTCTAGTCATTTGTTTTGGCAGCCTGAGCAGACTAAAACATTCTCTACTATATCATCTAATTTATTTCTGTGAGAGCAGTCATGAGGATCTGCATATTTTCTTGGTTACAGGCTAACCTGTTCATCTTTTATCCTTCCACTAGAAAGTAAACATTATGGGGTGGGGGTCTCTCTCTTTCATGCTCCCTACTGTACCCAGCACAAGCCTGGAAAACAGAAGTCAATATGCATTCAATGTAGAGCCAGCAGCAGCTGAGACTACTATCCAGATAAAGTCTGCCCACAACATTGCCCTCAGCTAATGTCTAGGAACTGGGATTCTGGCCCTGCTCCTATTGTTCCCTGAGCTAAGAATATAAACAAACATGCAACCTCCTTCTAGGGGTCACTGACAGGTATGAGGCAACGGGCCACCTAGCCAGCCCTAGGAAGAATGCAGGCATCACGTCTGTGATGGGCTCCTCTGGGCAGACACTCAGATAGGTGTCACTACGCCTCACTGCAAGAGCATGAGAAGCTGCTACACTGGTTCTTCTAAATAGTCTGGGCATCTCCTATGATCCAGCTGAGTGACCTCACTGGGGAATGGAAATAAACCCTAGCCACAACAACATCTACATGCTGAATCCCAGGAATCCTTGTCACACTCTGGATATGGGGGTGATCTTGAGAACCTGACACACAATTCCAATTTGTATAACTAATTTTGACTTTGTACTTCTTTGCATGCTTTACAATCAAACATGAATGCTCAATGAGTTTAAAATTACATGTATATCATCCTACTCAATCAGCTTTTGGTATCAGATCTGTGACAGCAGAAGCCAGAGAAAAATCCTCAGGTAATGTGATGCATGCCCTGGCTATAAAAATCTTTGCTAAAAAAATGCTGCAGAGAGAAAAAATACAAGAAAAAATACTATATGCTCCATAAATAAAGCACAGATGTGAAATCATAAGTCTTTGCATCTGTGTGTGCAAATAAAGCTCAGGAAAAACCAACTAAAAATATTATAAACAATGTGATCAGGTCTGGGATGGAACTTAAGAAAAGTGGGAGAACAATTAGGCTGGAGTGTTCAAGGAACAGCTCATGAATAAGTGCAATGAATACTCAATTCCTGCAGAGAGAATGAAGAGTATCTTTATAGCACATAGAGTACAATCAGAAGTTTAGGTGGAGAGAATGTTAAATGTTAAATGTTAAATGTCTGAAAACAATGAGAAATTTTTAAAACCAGGTACCTGTCTTTCCTACCTTTAGTAGGCTGCATGCAGTGACATTGGCCATTCTGAGAATCTGGCATACCCCAACCTAGTATGGGTGGTGGGGGTAAATCCCAAGAAGGATTTACCAAGGCGAAAATGTCCTCTCACAGTGCCTTAGAGAGCTCTCAGCAGCACTGAGTCGCCATGGCCCACAGCAATGCAATCTGTCACTGGCATTGACCTCCCTCCATTGCCAGTCCCAATTTTCCCAATGTACTTTTAGGGACTACATCCCAGTAAGTTTCTGCACTCAAAGACATGTCCAGGATCTGTTTCTGAAGGAATCTGGAATAAATCAGTGTAGGGAGGTTTAAGAAATCAGTGTGTTGGACAATTTAGAAAATCAACTATGGTGCATATTGTTTAAGATAACTTATGAAAGATTAGAATCTAGATCCATCTAACAAGTCCTGAGAAGAGAAATAAGAAATCACGGACATAGTTTTCTGCTTTTTTTTTTTTTTTTTTTTTTTTTGAGAGAGAGTGGGGATGAGAAGGTTTTCTTGTATAGTTCAAGAAGGCCTTGAACTCACTATGTAGCCCAGGATGGCCTCAAACTCATGACAAACCTCCTGCCTCAGCCTCCTTAATGTTGGAATTACAGGCATGTGCCACTGGAAAGGATAGTAGGAACAGATTGCTCTTACACTTCACTGTGTCTAAACTATGGAAAAACAGCAGAACATAGGTTAAAAGGAATGATATCTGGGAGAAATGATGGTTTTATTTTTTGTTATAGAGAAAATGAACACAGAGGCTTTGCAGGGTGCTCCTAAATTGAAGAAAAACTACAAGTAGGGGTGTCTTTGACCCAAGGGAAGGAGATCAAACAGGAAGTCCAAGTCCTTCATTGACCAGACTAGAAAAATTCTCAGGCAGACATATTTCATTTTAAACTAATACAAATAAAACACAACTAAAATTGATTTACCTGAGTAGTTGCTGTCAACTGCTCTGAATCAGCACAGTGGTTTAGAGATTCTGAAAAGAGTTCCTGAGGCACATTTCACAGACACCACTCACCACTACCCAGCAGAGATCAGGCCTCTTTGTCCCATCTGCCTGACTCTCCCACACTCACCTGAACAGTCTGAATGCTGAACTTCATCTCTGACCCATGGTTCTTCACCTTGCTCCAACTTGAAGATAACATCTGGCTTCATAACTGTATACCCTGTTTGGGGAAAAATCACACAAGATGTGGACCTGAACGCACAGGCTTTAGGGCCTCTAGAAAAAGCAAGGTTTGGCCTAAGAGTCCACTGGACAAAGCAGGATCACAACAGAACAAATAACTCGAGTAAGGACAATGGCCTCCTAGTGGCTAACAAGGCCCAGGAGTCTTTATTTTCTATGATTTAAGTCCCAAACCATCCAATACTTCAAAACTCTGAAGCCAGGCTCCCAAGTTCAGTTCCAGGATCCCCAGTATTAGCTGTCATTCCTGGAAAAGTTACTTTATCTGTCTTGATTTTCACACCAGAAAAAAAGGATAATCATTGTACCTACTATATAGGGCTGTCCAAAGACTATGTAGGCTTGCGGTATAGCATGTGTTGTACTGTAATTCATTCACTGTATGTGCCAACACCACCACCACCACCACCACTACTACCACATGGATTCAGAGATAGCCAACAACCTACAGCTGCATTACTGGAGGGTGAGAGCCAAATTACTTTTGTGGGTGTGGCACTGGAGACTAAACTCAAGGCTTCAAGCACAACACGGAAGTACTCAACCACTGAGTTATGCTCTCAGCCTTTGTTGTGTTTGAGTCAGTCTCTCAAAGTCACTCAAGCTGGCCTCGAATTTTTCATCCTCCTCCTTTAGTCTCCCAAGGAGATGAAATTATAGATGTGTACAACTATGCCTGGCTTCAAATACAGAAAGTATTTGAAACAGAAACTATGAAGAAACTCTCCAGTTCTAAAAAGAAAAAAAAAAGCAAGTAAAAAAAAGAAACTTTCCAAGTCCAAGGAACTTTGATCTCCTAAATTTCAACCCAAGTTCATTTAAAATTTTCAGAATCCTATATCATTAATTCACTCAAAAAACAAAAACAGAAACACTGCTATTTGGCACAACATGGTACACACAGGAGCCTTTCTTACCCAGCGATACAAGGCTGCTGTAGTTCTCTAACATGACATCTCTGTACAAGTTCTTCTGGTGTGGCTCCAAGAGCTGCCACTCCTTCTCAGTAAAGTCCACGGACAAATCTTCAAATGAGAACGACTCCTGCAAGAACACAGTTCTAGTAAATCTAAAGCAGCACTTACTGCATGCTGGGGAAAGACAGATCAGACCTCAGAGCCACGCTCTCTTTACTATGAGCTATAAAGCACCCAGATCACTACCTCTGCTGAGTGCTGGGCAACGAAAGGCCACTGTGCATCTTTCCATTCACATGATTCACATAAACCAAAACGGGTGAGTTGTTTTCTGTGCTACTGAGAATGGAACACAGAACCTTTGCACTGATCTGCTTCTCTAGTCCAAGTCAGGTTGGGCTTTAACTTGCAATCTCAGCCTGCTACTGTGCTTGGATTATAAGTGTGTGACACCACACCCAGCTATGACTATTTATTGTGGTGCTGGTTAATTAAACGCAGGGCCTCACACATGCTAGGCCTAGAATAGGTGACTAAATTCCTTGAACCATCAACAAAATATTTTCCTAGTTCACATTTGCCAATGAATAACAGGAAGACAACAAAAGCATACTCAAAAACTGCTTATCATATAAAGACTACATATTACATCAATCCATTTACAAGCAATGTTCCAAAAAGGCAAACCACAGTAAACAAATTAGTAGCTGCCTCAGGCAGGGCATGAGAAGAGGAACTGACCACAGTGTCACAGATTCCTAGAGCAGTGAGCATCTTCTAAAGCCAGATTGTGTCAAGGGTTATACAATATAAATTCACTTAAAAATCAGTGCATTATACATTAAATGAGTGGATCTTATTGAGGTTGTAACTACTAAAGCTGATAAAAAAGATATTACTATGAATAAATATATGTTAACATCTGACATCTTAGATGAAATATCTATAGTCTCTGAAAACCAATGAACCCAAAGTGACAAAAAACTGTGAGCCAGGTGTGATAGCATATTGCCTGTAATCCCAGCACTCAGGAGGCTGAGGCAGAAAGATTACCAAGGATACAAGGCCAACCAGGACAACATAGTGAGTTCAAAAGCACCCAGTCTCAAAAAAGAAAAAAATCTGAATTGATCTGGTGACTGTTAAAGAACTGACAGTTTAAAAACTTCCTTCAAGATCTAGATGGCTTCAGTAATAAATTCTTCCAAGCATTTAAGGGATAAATAAAATGATCTTACACAAATCCTTTTAGAAAAGTAAAAGTACAAATCTTAATCATTTTATAAGGCCAGCAGACCCCTGATACCAAACCTGATAAGGGCATAAGAAAGGAGCTTTCAGGAAAATAACAAAGAATTAAAATGCCTAACTAGCCATGCATGGTGGTGCACACCTTTGATACCACCACTCAGAAGGTTGAGACAGGAGAATCACCGCAAGCCAGTTTGAGGCCAATCTGGGCTAGACAGTGAGTTCAAAGCCAGCCTGAGACACATAGCAAGACCCTGTATCAAAAAGCAAAACAAAACAAAAACAAAGCCTGACAAAAATATCAACATCTAAGCACATCAGTTAGCATCCAAAAGTCCCAGCTCTTCAGATGACTTGGGAAGATCGTCTGAGACCACGCAACTGAGACCAGCCTGGGGAAAATAGTAAGATCCTGTCTCAAAAATAAAACATATTAGCAAAATGATCCAGACCATGTGAAAAAACATCATGGTCTAACACAATGAGTTTTCTTTTTTGTAAAGCAAGCTAAATTCAATATTCAAAAGTCAATATAAAGCAGGCATGGTGGTGCACGCCTGTAATCCCAGCACTCAGGAGATCATGGCAGGAAGATCACTGAGAGTTCAAGGTCAGCCTGCATCACACACCAAGACCCTGTCACAAAACAAAAGTTCAACATAATTAACCACATAATGTAATAAAGGAGGAAAAAATGGTTATCATTTTTTTTTTCAGAAAGGATCTTATCACGTACTTCAGGCTGGCCTTGAACTCTGTAGCCCAGGCTAGCCTCAAATTCACAGCAATCCTCCTCCCTCAGCCTTCTCAATGTTGGGATTATAGGTGTAAGCTACCACACTCAGCCTAGTCATTTCAACAGGTGCATAAAAGATAGGTGATAAAATACTACTAACTAGCTGTCAGAAGAAATGCAATCTGCTAACTCTAAGCCACAAATCACTTACTTCAAGCTCCAGGGGTAAAATGCTGATGCTGCCTGAGGTCTGAAGAATAGCATCTATTGGACTGTATGGTAGTGACTGATATGTCTGTCCCCACAATGCCCAACACTGTAACCCTAGCTGGACACATCAAAGGCAGCTGAGAAATGACTTTTAAATTTAATTTATTTTAACTAATTTAAATTTCAAATTCACATGCAGCTAATAATATAATCACACTGCTGTGAGGTCAAAAATGTATCTGGTGTTTGTCCTAGGTTCTCAGGACCAGTCCAAGTGGCAGGAGTACCTTCTTATTCACAGTGGCCCTTCTGGGTTGATGCTAAGAAGGTGATGCCAACTGCCCCAAGTCATGTCAGAAGAACCATTGTGCCAGGAAGACAATCCATATGACAAGAGGGGTAGGGCTTTGAACCAGCTGGTATCAGCCCAATTTCCAGGAGGAGGAGGGCTTGGAGAGTGAGTTCAGTCACACAGTATGCCTACCACTAAAGCCTAACAAAGACCCTGACACCAAGTCTCGGCAGCCTCCTGACTGGTAAACACATCACCGTGTCCCAGAAACATGGTGTATCCTTTTCCACAGCGACAGGACATGGAAGCTCCACATTCAGGACCCTCCCAGTCTTTTCCCACTGCATCTCTTCAGCTGACTGATCCTATTTGTAACCTCTATAATACAACAACTGTAAGTACAGTGCTATCCTGAGTTTTCCAAATTACCTACTTCTAGTAAATTATCCAACCAGAGGAATCACAAGATTTCCCTGAATTTCTAGCCAAATGGTCCAAAGTGCAGGTAACCTGGAGATCCCTGAACCTGCCTCACAACTAAAGTGTGACGCAGTCCTGTCAGAGTCTGTACCTGCAAACTGCAGTCAGCAACACACCATGTAGCCTGGTTACTCTGGACAGAGCAGGTAAAAGCAAGTCAAGATGCTCCCTAACTTTTCCTCTACCCCACATTGCCCTAGAGGTCCAGGCCAGTACATAAAACACAAGGAAAGAATGCCAATACTTAAAGAAAATGTAAAGCTGTCCAAATGGCATGACTACACATGGAAAAAACCAAAAAGACCCAAAAAACTACTAGTATAATGAGGGATACTCTTCCTTGCTGGCACCCAGAACCAATGATCAGGCAATCTCCTAAGGATGAGCAGCAATGCAGGATCTTCAACTTCACTAGTGAATTTTTCATACTAATTTTGTTTCTTTAGTTTTTTGTTTTGTATGGTTTGGTTTGGGGTTTTGGTCTTTTTGAGGCAGGATTTCACTATGCAGTTTGGGCTGGCCTTGAACTTACTTTGTAATCCAGGCTGGACTCAAACTCACAGCAATCCTCCTACCTTGGCCTCCCAAGTGCTGGGAATATAGGAGTATATTACCATGCTTGACTCCCATAAGCTTTTTGATACCAATATAATCTCAATACCATAACCCACTAAATTCAGTATAAAAAAGGAAAGCAGCCAGCATACACATGAACACTAATATGGAACTGTAAACTACACTGAGCAATATATAAAGAAAATATATAAACAATAACTTGGAGTTTTGCCAGGACTTCAAAGTTAGTTTAAAAATTAAAATACCAATCATATTCATATTGAAGAGAAAAACAATCTCTTATCAACAAATTAATAAAAAGGAAAATATATGATCATCTCACCCTGATGCAGATAATGCACTGGATAAAAGCTCAGCATCTGTCAGTGGAGGAAAGTACATCACAAGAATCACAAAAGAAAAGTCTAACTCACAGTTTTTTAAAAAATGGGCTGGAGTTTTTCAAAATAAAGATTAGACATTATAAGGAAGAAATATAAAAGCATGAAAAAGAGTGAATTAAAGTAAAAATTCAGAAGGACAGTGTGGTATTGCATGCCTGTAATCCTGACACTAGGGAGACTGAGGCACGAGGATCGCTATGAGTTTAAGACCAGCCTCAGCTACAAAGTGAGTTCAAGCCAGCCTGAACTCCACAGCAAAACCTTGTCTCAAAAAGACCAAAAAAAAAAAAAAAATCAGAAGGAAGAAAAAAAAACAAAAAAAAAAAACGCTGGTATGGTAGCCCATTGCTATAGTTCCAGCTACTCCAAAAGCTTAAATAGGGGATCATCTGAGCCTATATTTTTTAAGAAAAGCCTGGCACCATAATGAGACCTTATCTCAAAAAAGAAAAATTCTGCTCTAGCGTTCTACCTTTGGATCACAATGTTTCTTTTATCATTGATAAAATGATATCATTCATTTGAAGATTTCATTCGAGGAGAAAAAAATGAGTACTTAATGCTCAAGAATGATTTATTTCCTATGGGCAATCAGTTTGCTTCTTTCTTCAAACTGCAACTTAAACATATCTCAAAAATATGAGAACCAAGTTTGCAGTTCAAATGCAATGCAATAATCACATAGGATACTATGATTTTCACGTATTTAAACTTTAAGAACTTTCCGAGGTCCTATAATTACTGTATCCTAGCTCCAAATTCACCCCAATCCTGATCTGTTCTGATATTATTTTCCCAATTTCTTAACTTCTCATACTTTTCTTTTTTACTGGAACATCTATTTATCTCTATTAATCCCCTATATAATGACGAGGAAGAACAATCAACTTACTTGTAATGTGGTCATTTTCTGCACAAGATGATTAGCAAATTCGAGATATGCTGTATTCTGGGTCTCTTCTGCCTCTCCCCCTAAAATGTGAGGTGAGGTCTTAGGTAGGTCTTCTCTACTGTGGATGAATTTTTGGTCCCAGGAACCCCGTTTTCATCTCACGTAAGCAGGCTTACTTGTAAGAACCCAGATCTGTGGGTGTAGGACAAATACCTTCAACTGGTATGTTCGCATCACACCTAAAATCTTTTCCTCCCTTGCTAGGGACCTTGGAATTCATGATCATCTAAAGCCAGGGTGGGCTTACTATATAATTAAAACTGGCCTCTCAGGAACAGAAGCAAGACACAATCACAATTATCACAAATAATTCTATGATTTATTCTATATTTACAGTGGGCTGTATTCTATATTTAACAAGTGTTATGAAGAAAAAGACACATTTATTTTAAGCCAATTAAATTTTTCAAAGCTTACATGATTTGATTTAGAAGATTTAAGTTTCAGTCAACTTTTTTCCCCTTACTGGCTTTTTTTTTTTCATTCAGACTGACATTCAGATTGAAGAGAAAAACAATATACTACACACAGGCCCTTCATACAGGACTATATCCTTGCCACTACCACTCCCCCTGTTTTTGAGAGTCTTGCTAGGTTGCCCAGGCTGGGCTCAAGCTTGTTATCCACCTCCCTCAGCCTCCTATAGTGCTGGAATTATAGGCATTACACTACTGTACCGAGCTTTGGTTATGTGGGTTTTGGCAAAAGTAAACAAAATTTCACTTTTCTGAGCCTAAGATACCTACTAAAATCTATATCCTTCCTGTTTTTGTTTGCCAACTTTATCTATTTCTAAAGGAAATAGATTTGAATCTTACATATGATGATACTTGGTCAGTTCTTCCTTATAATTCTGCGGATATGTGGACTATTTATTTAAGGCTGCTACTAGAGGATTACTTTTTCCTCTGTACGTAATGACACTCCAAACCTCAAATGCTTTCTGCCTTAAAATCTACAGGATAAAGCTGGCAACCTAAGTATCCTTTTAGTTAGTATTTGCTCCAAGTAGCATCCAATATGCACCTACACTTAAAATTTAGCTTTATTATGTTTATCTCTTAG
The DNA here is from genome assembly GCA_004027295.1 of Dolichotis patagonum. NCBI lineage: Eukaryota > Metazoa > Chordata > Mammalia > Rodentia > Caviidae > Dolichotis > Dolichotis patagonum. Next base: position 11,976 of record PVJX010023587.1, on the reverse strand, counting down.
AAGCAGCTCAGAGCTCAAATTTATTTTTAATCCAAAGTAATAATCTGTCTTTGCCTGACAAATTCAATATACTCATAGTTATTATGGTTACTACACCATTTACTATTCTTTTTCCTCTTTTCTTGCCTCCGGAGCCTCTATCTGTTTTTGCTAAAATGGTGATAATAAAGTAGACCTTGCAGTGGGATCTGGAGGGGAAAATGAGATAGTTTATAGTAAGGTGACTAGTGCCTTATAACAATTGCAACAGCTAGATAATACAGCAAGTACTTTTATCATCACACACATCACAAGTAATTTAACACAATAGCCATTTTACAGAGAGATAATTTGAGACCTAGTGATTTAGTGTGCCAATGATTATACAGCTATTAAGAAACAAAACTGTGTTCTTTTCCTGCTGTGTGCAAGGTATTTGCTAACAAAACCATTGTAATGTCCTTTGTGTATATATACATACACATGCACACACTACACAAATTCTGGAATTAGCTCTCATTTCCATGTACACCTTCTGCTACTGATTCCAGAATAACAACAAATAAAGATCAGCCTGCCTAATCCATTTATCATCTTAAAGAGCACCACTTAACCAAGTTCTTCCCTTAGAAGCCTTTTTGTGATCCAAACTTCTGGGCTATGTTAGAAACATACAGCAAGGTATCTCCCAGTTATATAAATAACATTTTTATAGCCTAGAATATGATAATATCTGCACTTTAAAACAGCCAGTAGTACAATCATCATTTGAAACATACTAACAGTAATAATTATAAAACTAAAACACTGTGGTAGATTGATAACTGGTAGTGATCTTGTAATACCAGCTGAACTGAATCAGCGTGGTGCTGAATGTGGATAGCCCACCTGAGAACTGCTGCCCGCATAGAAAGGAGACCTGGAGAGTAGTGTTATTGTTTGGTGCTGTTGGTGCTCCAGCTGCCATGGGTTCTCCTGGAGGAGCTTGTCGAGCTTCCTTCCTGATATGAACTTGGATATTCTCATCATCAGAGAAGCTAGGGACCTTTTTGCTGAGAATGACTGCAATTCACTTTGGGGGAGCTCTGGTCCAACGTAAGTTGAACATCACTTTCTGGCTCTGGAGGAGGAGATGTGCGCTACTCAATCTCCAGAAGCTTGGCATGTTGGCTTCCCGATATGAACTTGGCTGTTCTCATCGCTGGAGGAGCTGGCGACCTTGTTGTCGCTGAGGATGGCTGTGGTACTTTTTTAGGGCGCCCTGGTCCTTATTTTGAGCATTGCTTCTTGACTCCAGTGAACCCTCAACCTACTGGCACAGATCCCTCACCCTGCTAGCACAGACTTTCTAGCTTTTACTGCTGACATTGGGGTCTTCCTAGCACAGATCTGTGAAACAGACTCTCATGAGTGATTGCCAAGGACTCTAGGCCTTCAATTGGACTTGTAGGAGGCACTGTCGTGGGCTCTAGGTCTTCAGCTGAACTCATGCAGACCACTGCAATGGGATCCAAGCCCTCAACTGGATTCTCTAGGACTTTAGTATGTGGACAGATTTCCTTAACTTTCTTTGTATTTGACTCTTGGGGTGACTATCATAAATAATACTATAAATTATGTCCTGTATTGTCTTGTCCTCCTTGCAATCCCTGAGTACAACAAATACTTAAAAACATTTTCAAATGTATACAGGTAAATAAGAAGTCTTAGTGCTAATCTCACTACCTCACATACATCTCATCACCATAAGATAATACTTAAGAGATTCTGGAAGCTATTCCGATATGGTAAATGGGCTCAGTGGCAGATACTGTAATCCCACCATTCTGGGGCTGAGGCAGGAAGACTGAAAGTACAACCCCAACCTGGGCAGCTTACTGACTTACTGGGACCCTATCTCAAAACAAGAGCTGGGGGACTGGGGATATAGCTTAGTAATCCAGCACCTGCCTGCCAAGTATGAGTTCCTGGATTTGATTCCCCATACCAGAATAAATAAGCTGGGAATGTTGCTCAGTGTGAAGACCTTGGGTTCAAACCCTAGTACCAGGAAAAGAAAAAAACAAAAACAAAAAAAGCCATAACTATACAGTCACTGTCTTACTTTTTCTCATTGCTGAGACAAAATACTCAATGCCCAAGTTAAAGGAGGAAAGGTTTATTCTGGCTCACAGTTTGTAAAGGTTTCAGTCTATAGTCAGCTGGCTCCAAGCCAGGCTGGCATGGCAGCATAGTAGAGGGGCATCACAAGGAGAAAGAGTTCATAGAAGACAGCAAAAGTGATAAGCAGCCCTTAAGGCAGGTAGAACTCTCATCCAGGGTGGGGCACCCTTAATCCTACCCAGAACTATGAAAAACCAATCAGTATACTAATTTAGTAATCAGACACCCTTGATCTCAGTATCACACGCTAGATCCAGACACCTCTGAAAAGCCTAATCATGATGACGTGACACTTTGGAAGGAACACCTAGAGACAAGCCATAACAATCACATTGAAAAGCTAAGGTTTTTTTTTTTCTGTATTACATAAAAAAAAAATTCTCTGCTGGGCATGGTGGCACATGCTTGTAATCCTAGGAGTCTGGGAGGCTGAAGCAAGAGAATCCAAATTTAAGCCCAGCCTTGATGACTTAGCAAATCAGCAAGACCTTATGTCAAAATTTTAACATGGTTGTGAGGGATTGCTAGAGATATAGTTCACTGAGAAAGACCTGAGTTCAATCTCCACTACTTCAAAAATTGAAAGAATTATAGAGGGAGGAAAAGAGGAAGTAAAAGAAAAAGAAAAATATTCCAGGGTCAATAAACATGTCTAGAGCATCACCAGCTTTTTCTTTCTTTTTCATAGTGCAGAGGAGTAAACCTTGAGCCTTGCACACACTAAGCAAGCATTCTACTATTGAACTATATCTAAAGCTCTATAGCTTTCTTGTATACAACAATAAAAAACTAGAAAATAAGCAGCATGGGGTGTGCACCTTTTAATTCCAGCTACTCAGGGTGCTCAGGCAAGAGGATTACAAGTCTAGAGAAGATTTTTTTTCCCAGTTTTTCAAGACAGAATCTCAGTATGCAGTTCAGACTGGCATTGGATTCACTACGTTGCCCAGGCTGGCCTTGAACTTGAAGTGATCCTCCTGCCTTGGCCTCCCAAGTGCTGAGAACACAGGGGTGCACCACCATCCCCAGCATGTAGGGAGTTTAGCAAGACCTTGCCTCAAAAGGTCTGAAGATGTAATTCCCGGGTTTTATTCCGACTATCACCAAAACCATAAAGAAAAACAACAAAAACAAGTACATACATATATATCACATATATATTTACCTACAAATAAAACATACACGAAAGACCAAAAAGTACCTGCAAATGTCATTGTATTTGTATTATGTTTTCGTTTCATCTCACATAAGGAAAAATATGATACTATAAACATGAAACTTTAGCATTCAAAATATTTACTATAACAAATAGCCAAATTCACAGTATAACTCTAAAATTTCTTTTATAATTACTTGGTGATCATCTGGGCATGATAACACATTCCTTTTAAGATCCCATCTCAAAAACAACACCACTTCATGATGTTACATTTTAGTGAGAACTTGTCAAGAGGAAAGATTTATGTGGAAACAACGGAGATTTATTGCGTAGAATACAATCGGTTGAGAATCTCAGATGAAACCAATGTGATAAAATAATCAGCATAGTTTAAAAATATTTTTGATGCTATTTAGCTTTGTTACTAAGAACACCCAGACTCTAAGCCTAACTTCACTAAACAGTTGTTTCTGGAAGTTTGTCCCTGAGAGAAATGCCCTTGGATTGTCTTCTGTTCAGCCTCACATGTCCCCACAGCAAACAGAAACCCAAGCCCTCACTGTAGAATTTGGCCTATTGTAACTTTTTTGTTTTGTTTTGTATTTTACCTTGGCAGTTTTCTGTACAACACTGCAGCTCTCCCAGAAATGACAGTTTTTCAACTTATCTTCAGAAAACTTCCACTCGCATCCCAATGTTCAACTTATCTTCAGGTTCTAAGGGAATATTAGATAAGAGCAGAGAATAAAAACTTATTTACTTTGTAGCTGTCAGGTGTTTAACACTCCACATTTGGGGGGGGGTCTGTAGTGAGAATTGAACCTAGGGGTGTTCTACCACTGAGTTTCATTCCCAGCTCTCTCACTCTCTCTCTCTTTTTTTTTTTTTAATACAGGGACTTATTAAGTGGCCCAAGTGGAACTCAAATCTCCCTCAGTGCTGAGATTTACAGGTGTGCACCATCGCACTGGGTTGTCTTTTTTTAACATACCAACACCCAGCATAGAAGACTAGTAAACGGTAATAGACTGGGCCACTTCCAACATCTGTAACAAATTCAAGAAGTGTCATACCTGGACCCCTGGACTTATGATGTTCATCTCAGACCATGTAAACACAATACTTTGCAGGACTAAAGTATGGAGTGTGCAAAGGCTTCTAGTGTTCCCGTTTACATTTTTAATATAGTGGCAACACAGTTCCTTCCAGAACTGATGACTACAGGATAGTTTAAGGATGAACCCAAGACAGAAAGATAAGTCATCAGGAACAGGTGAAAAAAGTCTCCAGGTGAGCTTAAACTCTCAGGAACAAAAATATTTCAAGTTAAGGAACAATAATAATAATAATGCGATATAATGAATGTAAACAGCATATTCCTAATTTTTTAAAGAAAATATGAAAGGGTAAAATTCATTTAAAAATACACGCATTGTTACAAAGAGGAAAGTACCAAAATGCTGTGAGACCTCCTGTCACTGCATCATAAGTGACGTCTATTGTAACTGTTCACGAAGACGCTGCACACTAAACATGTATTTTAAATGTCCCAACAGGCAACAGTATACATTCTGCTTTTTAAATTATTAAGTTCTTAACTACGAGGGGAAAAAAAGTGTCAGATCAACACCAAGTGGTTGAAACGAAGTAAAAAAGTAACATGAAATAAACTACGTTTTAATAACATCAAAATGCTTTCCTCATTTTCAGATGATAAACGATGACACGCCTTCAGGCCTACGATGGCTCCAGCCACGTTTATTAGCTTTGTGGTCGCGCACCCGGGAGGGAGTGGGAGGCAGCGGCGCGGCCCGAGGACCCAGGAGAGCACCGAGACCTGCTGGGCCACAACTCGCCACCCGCGACCCCGACCCGCCGCCTAGCGGTGCCTCGCGGTTCGGCCTCAGCCGGCACCTCGCTGCCTCCTTTGGGCAGTCCCGCCGGCCAAACGACAGGCCGCTCGGAACAGCCTGACGCGAACTATGAACCCCGACGGGCACCCGCAGCCGGGCACTCTCACCTGCGGGACGGAAGACAAAAGACCCAGACAGCCGCGTGCGCGTGCGTGACAGAAGAAAGGCGCCTAGGAACTACCGCTCCCGGCCTTCCGAGAGCCGTCGCAGCCCAATGACGCCACAGGCCTGACGTCATAAACGAGCATGTAGCGTGCCGGGGAGGAACCGGATGTGGAGGCTGTCTTGTTTTAGTGTAAGGTGTGTATAAATTGAGGCTTTTGTGGAAAGCAAGTAACAGCAAGTGCGCAGAAAAAAATAAAATGAAGTTGATATGTAACTCAGATGCTGTGGGGCAAACATAAATAACCATCCTAATGAAAGAGGAGAGGGAGAGGAACCACAGACACATAGGAAATTGAAGGAAATTGAAGGAAAACCAGTAAAATTTATTTTGTTAAGTTTTATTTTGTTAAGTGTCCTTTTTCATTTAGTTAGTATCATGTCATCTGTAAATAATGATAGTTTAACTTTTTCCTTTCCTATTTTTATTTTATTTCTTGCTTTTGTCTAATTACTCCAGCTAACGTTTCCAGGACTATGCTGAGTAAGAGTGGAGACAGTGGACATCCTTTTCTTGTTCCAGATATTAGAGAGAAAACTGTCAGTTTTTGTCTACTTAGTATGATGTTGCTTGTTGCTTTGTTTCAGATGGCCATCTATTCCAATTTTATGTAGTGTTTTTATCATTAATGGGTGCTGAACTTTGTCAAAAACTTTTTCTGCAACTATTGAGATTATCATATGATTTTTGTTCTTGGCTCTGTTAATATGGTTTATTACATTTATAAATTTACCTATGTTGAACCAACCCTACATTCCTGGGATGAAACTTACTACTTGATCATGGTATACAATCTTCTTCATGATTTGCTGCAGTCTGTTTGCCAGTAAGTTATTGAGAATTGTTACATCAATGTTCATTAAGAAAATTGGCCAGTAATTCTCTTTCTTATTTGGGTCCTTCTCTGGTTTTGGTGTAAGGGTAATGCATGCTTCCAGGGATGAATTTAGAAGAATTGCTGTCCTTTCAATTTCATTAAAGAGTTTGAGAAGTGGTGTTATCTCTTCTCTAATTTTCTTAAATAATTCAGCAGTGAATCCATCAGGACCTGGCCTTTTCTTTGTTGATAGGTTTTTAATTACATCTTTGATTTCATTTATTGATACTGAGTTGTTTAGGATTTTTATACATTCTTGATTCAGCTTTGGTAATTCATATGTATCTAGGAATCTGTCCATTTCTTCTGTATTTTCCATCTTATCAGAATACAGGATTTCAAAGTAGATATAAGTGGTTTTCTGGATTTCTGCAGTCTTTTGTGATTTTACCCCTTGCATTCCTAATTGCATGGATTTGAGTCTTTTCTTTCCTTTTTTAATGTTGTTTAGTCTGCTCTTCTTCTAGAAGTTTGAGATTCAACATTAAGTTGTTTATATGCACTTGTTCTATATTCCAGATATAGGTATTTACTGCTATAAATTTTCCTCTTAAGACTGCTTTCATGTGTCCCACAAGTTCCAGTATGTTGCATTGTTATTATCATTCAACTGTAAAATCTAATTTCTTCTTTAATTTTATCTGTGACCCATTGATTGTTCAGTAGGGTGCTAGTTAATTTCCATGTGTTTATGAAGTTCTTGTGGTTTCCTTTGCCATGGATTTCCAATTTCATCACACTGTGGCCTGATAGTATGCATGGAATAATTTCAACTCCTTTACATTTACTTAAGCATATTCTATGAGCCAGTATGTGGTCTATTTTGGACAACATCCCATATATAGCTGGGAAGAACGTATATTCTAATGTTGTGGAATGGAACACTCTATAGACATCTACTAAGTCCATTTGTTCAAAAGTTTGATATAGTTCTATTTCATTATTGATTTTTGTCTAGTTGATCTGTCTTTTTGTGACAGTGGGGTATTGAGGTCTCCCAATACAACTATATTAGGGCTTATTTGATTTTTTATGTCTGCTAGTAATTATTTTATATAGTTGGGTTCACTGGTATTTATTGCATATTATGATTGTCATCTCTTCCTCTTGGATTGTTCCCTTTTTGAGGATGTAGTGACCTTCTTTATCTCTGCTAATCAGTCTTGGCTTGAAATTCACTTTGTCTGAACATAGAATAGCTATCCCTACTATTGAGGGGCTCCTGTTGCATTGGTATTTCTTTTTTTTTTTTTTTTATCCTGGGGATTGAACTCACGACCTCGCATTTGCCAAGCAGGCACTTACACGGCTGAGCTAAACCCCGGCCCTGCATTGGTGTTTCTATCCTTTGACTTTAGACTTTGTTTTCCTTTAGAACTTGGAGTACTTCACTCCAAGCTTTTCCTGACTTGAGAGTCTGGTGAGAAGTCAGCAGTAATTCTGATCGGCTTTCTTTTATAGATGATTTATTTCTTTCATCTAGCAGCTTTTAGGATTCTATTCATGTGTTGAATTTCTAGAATCCTGACTATGATATGCCTGGTTGTACATTTTTTTGAACATTGCTAGATGGGGTTGTACATGCCTCATTTATTTGTATGTCAAATTCTTTTTCTCTACCAGGAGAGTTTACTGTCATGTCTGTTACCATATTTTAAATATCATTTGTGGTATCTCCTGCTTTTTCATTGACTCCAGTAAATTTTAAATTATTCTTCTTTGTCTCGTCCAGCAGCTATTGAATTGATTTCTCATGGTCCCTTGCTATTTTTTGAGAAATCTTTCTTTTCCTGGTCTCTAACTGCAAGCTTGTCTTCATTATCTGAGATCCTGTCCTCACATTGTCCTAATCTGCTTCGAATATTTCCAGTGGAGTTTTTATTCTCCTGAATATCTGCCTGAATCAGGTAAGTAGGTAGGTAGGTAGGTAGGAAGGAAGGAAGGAAGGAAGAAAGAACAAACAAACATGAACGGAAGGCTGGAGCTAGACATGCTCTCACTGGAGCCCGTCCCGTGCTGTGTTGGGTGCCTTGGAGTTGTACGACTCATGGTCTCACTGAAGTTGCGGTCATGCCAAAATCGGGGGATGGTGAACCCAAGGCCCTTGGCAGGAGGATGCGCTGCAACAGAGAGCGGAACCAGTGTGGAGAGCTGCAATGACCCACGGTGAGTGCTCAGAATTTGGTCCTGTTGGGGGAGGCGACTAACTGGACAACATATTGGAGTTGGGCAGGACGAGCCTGAACCTGGAACTGCAGTGTCATCAGTCAGCCACTCCTGGCCCAAAGCAGACTGGTGGGATCTGCATGGGCTGCGTCACACCCTTAGTCCAGACCCAATAGCCAGGGATGAAACTGTCCCGAACCTGTGACATCTGCATAGCACAGACTAACGTGGTGAAGGCACTCGCTAGTTGACTGGCTTGGAGGAGAGGGGCCAGCCCACACTGTGCCTGGGTGCACCTCACAAATCAACAGCCAACTGGAAAGGGCAACAATCCCCTAGCCAGCACACTTCAGAAGAACCATAAGCAATACGGAAAGGACCTGAGACCTCCACTATACACCTGTCTGAAAGAAACCAGAAACATGACAAGAGAAAGAAACAAGAAAAAGCTTCCAGCCACTGGCCCAGGGAAAATAAGTCCAAGAGAGGTAAATACAGAAGAGATCAAGGGCAGCAAACATGCAATATCAAACACGGCATCAGCTGACATAAATATCTTTGTGACATCATAGATGAACTTAAAACTGAAATTCTAATTCAAGTGAAGCAAGATATAAGAAGATTAATAAAAGAAATACTAAGCGCCTCTCAAGAAGACACAGATGGAAGAATGGAGGAACCCAGAAAAAGGAGAGAAACCTTTGATGAAGAATACAAACAAAATCTAGAATACATGAAACACATAGAAAGAGATTACCAGGAAATTAAAAACTCCATTGAAAGCTGGAAAAATTTCTTGACAGAAACTAAAGTTAGACTTTCAAAACTTGAAGATAGATTTGCAATGTGTGATCGCAAAAGGAAAGATCTCTTAAAAATAACAAGGAACCAGGAAGTAACAATACAAGGCTAGAAGATGACAAGAGGATCTATAACTTAAGAATAAAAAATGTGAGCAAAAAAGCAAGGGTAAACACAAATGAAATACAAAGACTATTCACAGAAATAATTAAAGAAAACTTCCCAAGCATAGGAAAAGGAAATGATATTCAGATATATGATGCATACGGAACTCCAGCCAGCTACAACCAAAACAGCTCTATACTCAGACATATAGTAATCAAGTTCTCAGACATTCATCACAAGAACAGAATCTTAAAAGTGGTCAGATAAAAGATACAGATCACCTATAAAGGAAAACCCATTAAAATCACAAAAGACTTCTTGACACAAACCATCAAATCAAGAAGAACTTGGAGCAAATATTCCAAGCCCTGAAAGAAAATATCCTCCAACCCAGATTGCTGTACCCTGCAAAACTGTCTCAAAATTAATGGAGAAACAACAAGTTTCTATGGCAAAGAGGAACTGGGGGGAGTTTGTGACCACCAATCCAACCCTACAAAAAATTCTAGATTGAAGGACAATCTAGAGAAAGAGAAAAAATCAGGATTCCAGGAACAGTGGCAGAGAAGCCTCAATGAAGAGGGCAGACAGTGGAATGAAGGAGAAAAGTAGACAACCAATGGCAGAAAAATAGCATAGCAGAAATGAGGCAGAGAAGGTTAGCTACAATCTCTAACATAGATGGCCTTGATACACTAACAAAAAGAAACACAGGCAGAGTAGATCAGGAGATAGGGTCCATCAGATGCTCTAAATAAGAAATATAATCAACCTGAAAGAGGGTTAATGAACCAAAAATCAAAGATGAGAAAACAATGCTGTATGTGACAGGGAACCAGAGAGAAATAGGAACAGCTCGTCCAGCAGCTACAGATAGGTTGGAAAGTCATGACACTTATGTGCAATGGAGAACTACTCAGCTATAAGGAAGGAAAACCTTGAGGCTTTAGTAGGTAAAGGAATAGAGCTCAAGATCAAGCTCAGGGGTAAAAAGGTTCAGAACCAGTTAGGTAGATAGTGGGTTGCCCCCAATGTAAAAACTAAAGCAGTTAGTGGGACCCAAAATGTACAAAGCACCCTGTGAAAGTGAAAGGGGAGAAATTGTCTAAAAAAAGGAGACAGAGGACATTGTTAATAGTGTATCAGGATTTAAAAACCACATTATGCTTATCGCTGTTTAGTTTGATTTTATCCTGTTCCAGTCTGTCTACTCATACTAGATTTGAGGACACAGATAGCTATCCTCAAAATAGCAGGATATACTATGGCAACTATCCTTAATTTCCTATTAACTTAAAATGAAGCCCTGTATTACTTACACTGTCTTACTATGACTGATATTATTTGAATCTGGTTTGTTAGATCACTGTTTTGTCTTGACTGATTTTACTTGAATCTGGTATGCTTGATAGTATCAAGTCTGAGAGTACAGGCAACTACTCTGAAGATAACAAGAGTCAATAGGATACCCATTCCGGTTTAATTATTAACTGCTTTTGAAGTCCTATACTGTCTCCAATGTTTTGTTTTTATTAATATTGCTATGTACTGCTGTGTTCAATTATACTATGCCTGATGATACAGACAATTCTATTGAAAATAACAAGAGACATCATAGTAACTACTGTAGATCACCTAGTATTGTGGTTTCATATGTCTTTTTCATTTCATGTTTTTCTAGGAATTTGTTTATTTGTTTTGATTTGGTTTTCCCTCTAATATGGAAAGGATAGGTATACATGTAGAGACTCATGCATGCATAGAACTTCTAAACAGTTTATGAGGATTATATAATGCATGATGTAATGAACAAATACTTTGTTTTTTTAAAATTTTATTTAAAGAGGAAAAAAACCCAAACAAAACAAAACAGAATAAAGGGTAGCAACAATACAGAATTCCAAGGAAAAAAGGAAAAGAACAACAAAAAAAACACTAAGAAATCATTACTTGATAAATTACATACTGACATCTTGGAAATAGTTGTTCAAATTACAAAATTAAAACATGCAAAGTAGACATTCAAACAGTGAGATCGTTAGCAGTTCTGCCCCACAAACTGTTACAAAACAACACAAAACAGCAATATGGTCATCCATCTTACACACTCAAACATACATTCAATTATATCAAAAGGGTAAAATTAAACACAACAAAACAGAACAAAGCAGATAACAAGAAAGCAATGTAAGAGACATAAATTTCAAAGCTAGAAAATTGGAGATATTCACTGTCTGTCATATTGACTCGTTTTCTTCCAAATAGTTGTCCATATTGTCACATACAAGGAATTCACATGAAATAACATAGTATAGAACTGATCTGAGCAGGACGAGGAAGGCGTTTCAGGTCTTCAAGACCAGACAATAGGGAAGCCAAAATGACTGTCATAGTGTCTCTCATTCTCTTCAAAACAGCTGTCCATACCTTCATGTGTGTTGAACTTAAACAAAACAAAACAGGCTAAAATCACTCTGAACAAAGAATGGTAGTATTGCTGGATTTCACATCATGACATTACGGAATCAGCACTGAGTACTGTAGTGTCTCTTTTTCTTCAAAGTAGTTGTTCATTTCAACATGTATTATATAGTTGGTTCTTGTAAACTGTTTATAAGCTCTACACATGCATGAGTCTCTACATGTATAT